>JAOEGS010009743.1:0-40683 GCA_025447755.1 Corythornis vintsioides | reverse complement strand
GGAACAGATCCAGGTAGGTCTTGAATGTCTCCAGAGAAGGAGACTCCACAACCTCCCTGGGCAGCCTGTTCCAGAGCACTGTCACCCTCATTGTGAAAAAGTTTTTCCTTGTGTTTACTGTAAGCCTCTTGTGCTCCAACTTACTCCCATTGCCTCTTGTCCTGTCATTTGATGACATTGAGAAGAATCTGGCTCTGTCCTCCCTACACTCACCTTTAACATATTTATAGACATTGATGAGGTCTCCCCTCAGTCTTCTCTTCTTCAGGCTAAAGAGCCCCAGCTCTCTCAGCCTCTCCTCATCATGGAGATGCTCCACTCCCTTAATCATCTTGGTGGCTCTGTGCTGGACTTTGTCTTTCTTGATCTGGGGTGCCCAAAACTGGACACAGTATTCCAGGTGGGGCTTCACCAATGCAGAGTAGAGAGGGAGAAGAACCTCCCTTGACCTGCTGGCCACACTTCCTAATGCATCCCAGGACACCATTGGCCTTCTTGGATGCAAGGGAGAATTGTTGGCTCATGGTCATCCCCCTGTCCACCAGGACCCTCAGTCTCTTTCTCCAGAGCTGCTCTCCAATAGATCAGCCCCCAGCCTGTACTAATACATGGGGTTGTTCCTCCCCAGATGAAGGGAGGAACACTTGCTCTTGTTAAATTTCATGACATCTCTCAGTGCCCATCTCTCCAGTCTGTCCAGGTCTCTCTGGATGGCAGCAAAGCCTGCTACTGTGTCAGCCACTTCACCCAGTTTGGTGTCATCAAGCAAACTTACTGAGAGTCACTCTATCCCCTCATCCAGGTCATTGATTAATATATTGAATAATACTGGACTCGGCATTGACCCTTGGGGGACGCCACTAGTCACAGCCCTCCAGCTAGACTCAGCTTCACTGACCACAACTCTCTGGGCAATGTCCTTTAGCCAATTCTCAATCCACTTTACTGCACAATCACCCAATCTGCCCTTCTTAAGCTTGGCTGTGAGGATCCCATAGGAGAGAGTATCAAAAGCCTGGCTGAAGTTAAGGAATACCACATCCACTGCCCTCACCTCATCCATCCATCTACTTACATCATCATAAAAAGCTATCAGATTAGTCAAGCATGACTTACCCATAAGAAATCCATGTTGACTACTTGTGATAAGCCTCCTTTCCACCAGATGCTTAGAGATGGCGGCAAGGACAAGCTGTTCCATCACCTTTCCTGGAATGGAGGTGAGGCTTACGGGCCTGTAGTTACCCGGGTCCTCCTTTTTGAAGGTTGGGACAACATTGGCCTTTCTCCAGTCCTCAGGCACTTCTCCTGTTCTCCAGAACCTTTCAAAAATTATGGAGGATGGCCTGGCAATAACCTCTGCCATCTCCATCATCACTCGTACGTGTATCCCAGCAGGGCCCATAGACTTGTGGATGTCCAGTTTGCTCAACTGGTCTCTTAACCCAAGCCTCTTCAACTGAGGAAAGAACTTCCTCCCTCCAGAATTCCTCTGTGGTCTTGGAGACCTGGGACTCCTGGTAGCTGGCATTAGTAGTAAAGACCGAGGCAAAGATGGCATTCAGTAACTCAGCCTTCTCTATGTCCTCAGTCACCAGAGCACCCACTTCATCAAGTAGCAGGCCCACATTACCTGTAGGCTTCTTTTTGCCTCCAACATACTTGTAGAAGCTTTTCTTGCTGTCCTTGACCTCCCTCGCCAGCTTGATTTCAAGGGAGGCCTCAGCTTTCCCTGTTGCATCCCTGCATCCTTTGACAAACTCCCTGTATTCTTTCCAAGTGGCCTGTCCCTCCTTCCATGTTTTATATATTTCCCTCTTCAGCTTAAGTTTGTCCAGTAATTCCCTGCTCAACCATGCAGGTCTCCTAACTCTTTTCCTAGATTTCCTGCTCTTTGGGATACACTGATCCTGAGCCTGGAGGTTTGGTGTTTGAATATTAACCAGCTTGCTTGAGCCTCCTTGCCTTCCAAGCCTGTCCCATGGGATTTTTCCAAGCAGTTCCCTGAGAAGGCCAAGGTTGGCCTTTCTGCAGTCCAGGGTAGCAATCCTGCTTGTGGCCCTGTGCCTGCTGCCTGTAATTCTAAATTCCACCATCTCATGGTCACTACAACCAAGAGTGCCTCCTACCTTTGCACCATCAACCAGTCCCTCTCTGTTGGTCAGTACAAAGTCCAGCAACATACTTGTTTATACAGGTAGCTTATGAAATTTGTAATTTTTAGCTTTGATTGATAGCAAAATTATTCCCATAATTATTTCCTAATTTTCTTTCTCAAATTGTCTTAGAAAAACTGTCTATGCTCTTTAAGACTGGCACTTAATATGCAGTAAGAGGAGAGTGAGACACAAAATCTAGAAATGTGAATATAATTTACATTTCTTCTAGATTGAATTTAAAAATCATGAAAAAGTCACATGCACTGAATAGAAGTGTCTTCCTCTCTTCCATAAGAGTCAGAGTAGCCTTATTCACTGTATTACATTTCCCATTTTGGATGTTTCTTCCCCCTGAAATAATTTCCTTCAAAGGAGCTATTTCTGTTTATTTTCACAGTGAATCAGTTCACTGTTGAAACTATTCAGCAAAAGTTCAATTTTATTGTGCTAATTATAGCAGGAAGATATAATAATGGATTTAACACACTAGTTAATTTAAACCCTGTAAGGAAACTGTCACTAGTACTAGGACAACCTACAACTTTAACAAAGAAATACATATTTTTGCAGCAGGTGGGTAAGCAAATACTGGACTACCTCCTTCATATGTAATTTTGTACTCTAATTATTTTTACATCTGTAAGTTAGATATCATGGGGGGATCTGAAAAGATCCCCCACAGTCAAGTCAGTGAGACAGACATAAGATATCAGAAAATTCTGGTCCTTATTGATCAGATTCTGTATACTCAGTCACCTACCACAACCCATCTACACATCCAACTTTAATCTTATTCAGTAATGAATACACCTAATAAAAGCCTGTGGAGAAAAGATGGGGTGAGCTAGGAAAAAAAAAATTAATCAGAGCTCTGTTGAAAAAGAAACATATGACTCAGTCATCTCAAATGGGAGGCCTTAGGAATATCGAGGCATTAACAGACTGTATCTGACTGTCTAGCCTATAAATGATTAATTTATACAATATACTTCAGTGAGGGAGTTGTTATTGCTATCAGCACACACATCTCACAAACCACATCAGCTTTGAACTCTATAGAAGTTGGAGGAGAAACAAGATTTCAGATGAGAAAAAAATCGAAGAAAATTTATGAGGTATGAATTAAATCTACTTTTTTTCTACACAGTTAACAGAAAGAAATGAAAAGTTCTGTGTTGGACATTCCAAGGGTGAGATACAAAACAATTAAAAGTGGGAGACAGAAAAATAAGTCTTAGTGGGCAATGACAGTCTCAGCCTCAAACCTTCTTCCATTAACCATAGGATTCATAGAGGGTATTTCCCCTGTTTTCAATTAATTTTAAACAGACAGATACACTTTTCAGGGGTAGGACTGCCACAAGAGGTGTACAGGACAGCTGTGGTAGAAAGAGATAGAATGAGTACTTAATAAAATAAAAAAAAGTCCTATTACTAAACTTTTTTTTTTTTTTCTGCAGGAGCTAACAGCTCACAGGACATTCTTTACTCCAGCAAACAAAACTCCAGCAAACAAAACAAAACCAGAGAAACCACTCAGTCTCTGTCTAGAAAATGTAACCACAATGAAAATGCCAGAGAATTTTTTCCTCACATAACCAATAGGTAAACTACTCTCCCACATTCTAGTACCACCAATGCTCCAAACCATCAAATGCGAACCTAGGAGATTTTAATAAAGAATCTCTTCACTGGAAATCAGTCTTCATAAGTGGCCATGTAAGCACATAAAATACATGGACTGGCCATATCATCTGACTGATCAACAGGAGACCAGTTTCAATATTTTGGTAACACTCAAGAGTAGAACAAACCTTTTTTCATGGCTACAAAGTTACTTCACTTCAGAGCCTGAAAACTTTCATTGTTTTTCAAGGTCAGTGGTTCAATTGCAAAAGGAAGGACAGACCCATCCTAGCTCCATGTTAAAATACTATATTGGAAAGCAGAACAATCTATTTAATCTCTCAAGATGAGGAGTACCTAGAGCACAAGTTGGCAATAAACCAATTTAAGGCTTAAAAGGAATCTGGGTGGCTGCAGCCATCCAAGGGTGGTGATGGGATGACTAATCAGAGTCTCAGTGCCCCTCCACTTCTCTCAGCTCAAAAAGCCCTACAGCCTACCAGTTTACAATAAGATTATGTGGTAGGCATGCAAAAACTTTTAACTGGCCTTGCTGAACTGGTGATCAGTAGTATCTTGACCTCCAGAGACAGTACAATGAGAAGGACAAGTGGATGAGCTGATCTCTCACAAACCTACTTGCTTGTACTCCACCTAAAAGTCATTCACATTTAAAGACACATAATTGCCATCAAAAGCTGTAAGGATCTGCATCGTATCAAAGAAACATAGCCACGTCTGAAGTTAAGGCATGGGTGCCAGTCCATGCTAGCCAGACAGCTATTTCAAATTTCCTGACATTGCTAAAGAAGGCAGAATATAATTACCTGAACTGAAATAGGATACAGGTTTAGCTGGATCTTTAATGACCAGTAGTGTTTAGGGCTTTCATTTTATGTCTCATTCAAGAGATAAATGAGTACCATTTCAAAGATTAGATTGCCAGCATACAGAGAATGTCTCTTAAAAAAAAAATCAAATAAGAAAGGGGATTTCATTCTTTCACAAAAGCATTCCACCATTTATGTTTGTCTCTGAAAAGACTGATCAACTTAGTAGATATTACATGTTGAAAGAAATAATTCAGATATTATAGATCGTAAGTATTAGAAAACGCCAACTATAGATCTGCTTGAGTTTCTACAGAGGTTCTCTTTATAAAAGCACAAAAATGATTGATGTATTTTGGAAGAACTCTATTTCTGCAAATTTGAAGGACTGAACAGATTTTTATCATAACATTTTAAAATGTTTGAAAATAACTTTAACACATAGGTCACTGAGGTTGAGTATGACTTCTTTTAAAGCTACTTTAATCCTAAAGGAACTAGGAAAGAAAACATTCAATCAGAATAATTCCAGTCACTTTTATGCTTCATATGTACCTTACATTAAGCATGGTATTATTTTGATATATTGCATATTCTTTCTCTGGGAACTACAGGCATGAATAAAAGCCTAACAAAAGCAACAGGAATCTACATAGTGAGTTAGCAAGCTCTGAAACTGGAGTAGGCTTTAATGCCACACTTTATAGGGCACTTATAGGCCTTTTTCACAGCCAACAGGTAATACTCTTGATTTTTTAGTATTTCATCAGTTATGATATACTGGATTAGTGAGAAAAAAGTCCACTGTAATGGGGAGCCTATACCTTCATGTACCTTGTGTACCAGAACAGACACATCACTATCAAACAAGCTATGGACAACAGAAATATTTCCCCTGATACAGAAAAAGCCTTAGAAGGGAAAAAGAAAGTTAGTAAGTTGGCAAAAATTCCTATTTCATTTCTCTACACATAAGTACAATACTAAAGAAAAACTTGTTTTCTGGGTCCAGGCAATGTTTTTAATTCAGTAGGTTTCTCAAAGAGCCACCTCCTTCCATTTAGACATTATTTTTCCATTGTAGTGTTATATAACAACAATCTTGCTCTGCAATCTTCCTGGAACAGGCTGTTGAAAACCATGGGTGTTACCAGAACATATACTCAAAAGGTCTGAAATTCAACAAATGTAAACGTTACAGAAACTATATCCATTAATAAAGGATGACACTCCCTTCATCAAGGAAAGGTTTAACTCACACTTTCACTCTGACTCCTAAAGCACAATAATTGGATTAGTTAGTCTCATTGTACATAAACTGCAATCTAGAGAAGTCACATAATAAAGTGATTTATGCTTTTTTAGTTGCCTTCCAAGGATTATGACTGGGGACACGATCTCTTCCTCTACATGTCAGCCCAATGAATGCACGTGGAAGTGGCTACTGTTTTTGTGGTGATGAATTCCAATAAATGGAAAGTCTCCTTCTCTGGAGACATTCAAGACTGTCCTGGATGCATTCCTGGGTGACTTAGTCTGGGTGATCCTTCTCTGGCAGGAGGGTTGGACTAGATGATCTTCTATGTCCCTTCCAACCCCATAACATGCTGTGATTCTGTGAATGGGAAATGATCTTGCTGGTCACACCCTTTTTTTTGTTTTTTTTTTTTTTGGTCCTCCTGTTGCATCACTTCCACCATCTTAAAGTGTTCTTCTCAAGCCATAACTTTTCAGGGGAAAAAATAATCTTGCATTAAAAAAGCAAAAATGCAGGAAAACTTTTTGTCAGAATTAAATACATTATAACCTCTGCAAAGTCAATGTGTTGTTTTGCTTGATTCAGTTCGCTTGTCACATTATTTGTCAAAAGAAATTGTTTTCTGAATCTAGTTCTGGCAATTGAGGCACATTTTCTCTCACTACACCTTGATTAACTTCAGTGAGAATACTCATGAAGTATGTTAGCATTCACTGTATTATGCTTCAGCAGGAATGTGGTCTATATAGTAAAATGCTCAGTAATATACATTTTCTAAAGAGTGAATTCTCTACCCAGTTTGAATAGGATCTCACTCCTAGATTAGCTAGTTAGATATGTACCTTAGATCAATGACTTAGAAATGGCATATTTATCATTGGTAACTGCAACTATCACAGCTTGTTGCACATAAAAACCCCACTCTAAATGCTTTTTTATTTCGCTAGAGCCATTTATTTTTCATTTCACCTAATTCAATTGCACCGCATCCTAAGGCTTCCATTCACATGGAATTCCCAATGAAACCAAGAGGATTTCTGCCTTAAGCAATAAGTACCTCTCTGCGGCGGCTCTGCACATCTAGAGATATATTTCTAGATTATCAGCAAATTTAAATATTCATGGTTGATTCTCCAGTCCAGATCAGGCTATTAAGAAAAAGTAAGGTGGCAAAGAGCTTATTAAACTCAGTAAGTCCCTTATATTATGCCTGTAGTTGAACAGACCGAGGTTGTTTTAATTTAATATTTAGTTAGTTCACCATGTATTCTGGAACCTTTCAGAATTTTTCTGGTCTGTAGGCATCTGCCTGGAAGAACCATAAGAGGACGTCAGAAAGTCCTGACAAGCTAGGTTATAAAAATAGCATTATTGCACTGCACTGAAAGCTGACCTGGCTTTTTTCAATTAGCTATAGTAAAATGAGATGTTGATTTAATTAAATCATCATGAAGTAGATATTTTAAAGCAACTGTCTTTTCTGTACAACTAACATCACAAGAAATGATTCATATATGGAAACTTCTTAGTTGCCAAATGGAAAATTATTATATTACTATATCTCTTTGCTCAAATACAAATATATAATCACAGTTTGCAGTGCCTTGTAATTCTAACTTTCTTTAATATGGTGATTCTGCCATTTGAAACATATTGAAAGCCCGCTGCCTGGGTCATCAGAACGCAAGCAGAAAGTGAAGCAGCTACAATTGGAAGGGACCTAGAAAAATCATCTAGTCCAACCTCCCTGCCAGAGCAGGAACACCTAGACCCCAAGACCAAGTCACACAGGATCCTTGCAAAGTGCTTACTATAATTTTCTTTTTAGATTTTTATTGACTGCTTTTCATCAAGAAAGACAGTGTAAGGAGTGTAATATTTTGATCCATTAAAAAAACAAACAAACCAACAACAAAACTGTTTACTGCTAGGGTAACGAAGGAATAATAAAACACAGCAGCTATTTTTGTACCCTCTATATTAAATTCTACAATGGGTCTTCACAAGATATTAGTCCAAAAACATCCAGAACAGGAAGTGAAACACAAAGAAAGATGACATGCCAAGATGACTCCTCATGCTGTGATCAGATGGGGGAGGGGGAGATGAATGGTGTCTTGGTCTGGAAGATTTCACATTTCAGTGTGAGACAGAACAACATCTTTTTTTCTTCCACTGAAGGTTACTTGTTGATTTGCAGACAGATGTCTCCTTGATCCTCAGAGACAATCTTAATCAGATTTTTCTAGTAGATCTTCTTTGATCTATTCACTGATATCCTTACAAATGACAGCTTTGTTTCTTCTATCACATTAAGATATCACCCCTTGCCGTTTTGCGATAAGCACCACTGGGGCAAATGCTGTAAACAGCTTGGCAGCAAATGGAGCAGGGTAACCTCAGCCACCTGAAGCATCTGCCTTCTCTGGGTCTGTCACACTCTCGGGAGCATCATACCAAACACAACCACCGATTTCTGTAATAAGCTAAGCATCATTCACTTCACCCCTCCTAGCTAGCACTACACCAGCCTTGCATCACCTTGAAATGAGAGGCTTTAGAAAGAATCTCATGGAAAGCCTTTTGCCCACAGCTGCACAGCTGGTTTGTTTCCCAAAATAAATCCTGCTTTGTATGTTACAAAAGATCCTAGATAGTGAAAGGTAGGGAGTTTTGACATTTAGCTTACTGTACTCACCAAAAAAAATCTCTTTCCCTGCTTTGTTTTGTCTTTTGTTTGCTTATTTTATTTTTTTAACAGTTTCCTCAACTAAAATGTTTTTGATAACTGAACACTGATCCAGCTCAGGAATCAAAGAAATAGCACACAGAAATACAATTCTCACATTTTTTTCTATCTCTAGGGTTCAAAGGAATACAGGCTGTAGGGAGTTTTATGCAAAGGACTGCAGAAGTCAAAATATTCCTGAAGAAGCCATTTAAGAGAGGAGTACGCAAAGTAGTATGCAGCTTCTTAGACAACAGCTTCAGATGCTGCAAACTATTATGAAACAAATCAGCTAAAAACCTCCTCATTTTCATGAGTTATACATGTCTTATACAGTTTCTACATATAAGTACAGCAATGTTTCATCACACCTGCAAAATCTATGACTACACCAAAGAATCCATAGGTAACTAAAACAATACTTCAAGTGTTGGTTTTTATTTTTTTTTCACTTACACTATAGTTACTGGGATTCAAAGCACATTTTTCAGCCATGGTACATACTTAAAATTTACCTCTCACCCCAATATCAGACAATCTTTTATCCAAAACAACACAAAAAAAATAACCTCAGTAATTATCACTGCTCTGCTGCCATGGCTTCCCTTTGCTTCTGATTGTTTACAATCAGCAGGTAATTATTTGACAGCACTGTCAAATGACTGTATCACTCTGTGAGAAACTGTTCTGTGGTGCTTTACAAAGATTATATATACACATATAACTACCACAAAAATATTCACCTCTCTGAGCATCAGCCTACACAACACCCTTCTAGCCTAAGAGAAACCTATTCGCTATTCTATGTGTACCAGCTTAGACAGGAGCTGTCATGAGCCAGGTGAGCAAAAATGTGCTGCAATTGTTTTGAATCCCTTTTAGAGGTGATGCCCTACCGCTGCCAAAAGCCCTCCTGCAGCTTTTAGGAAAATACTACACTTTCCTTGACTTTTCCCTTGTTGGTACCTCACTGATTCAAACATTTGGGCCATTTCCTGCTCATTGCCCAAGTTATTGCCATCCAGAGCTGTGTAGAAGTGTTGTGTGTTTTAGGTTCACGCACAGCACTACCACTTGCAGGTAGGTGTTGAAGGAATGCCAGTTTCTAGGCCCTCAATCATCTCTGCTTACTTCTGCCTTTGAAATTGGAGGTTGTCCTGCCTATCTCATCCTCACCACATCATTAGTGGCAGTAGTGATTAGCATTACACAAAAACTCAATAATGGCAAACCCTGTAAACAAAACCAGCATTAAAACTCCACTGACCTGTGGCTCATCCACAGAGAGAGAAAAGCAGCTCAAGGAAAGATGGGGTTTTACTTTTTTTAACATTGAAAAAATATGACATGGAGAAAAATCACTGGATGGAAAATTAGGGCATTTGATTCCATGGTGCCAGCAACTCTCAGAGAGTACTGTGTTTGCATTCTTCTCTGCACACTAAACTGTATCTCAGAAGCCTTTAATAGGGATCCCTGCCAAGGATGCACCTGTGCTTAAGCCAGCACTGTTATATACAGTGAAAGATGCCTATCTCTAGCTCAGCTGTCAGGCACATATGTGCTGGAACCATACAACAACATCAGCAAAAATTCTAACCAAAATTTTGTATAACAGGTATCACAACTGTGTTAAATATGGTCACAGATGGTAATGATCACAGAGATTTACTGATTTCCTATCTGGCTGTCTGAACACAAAAAAACCTCAAACCTAATTAAAAAAAAAATAGTAGACAGAATCAGATACTAAATATATAATGACAATTCTGTACGAAGCATCAAGCAACATACTTAAAGACACAGCATTATAAGGAATGGATGGAAGGAGAAATTACAGTATCTGGATATCAATTTGCAGTTCACCTTCAAAATGAAAAGGTAGCCTCACACTGTTAATGATGATTCCTCATTTCAGGCAAAGCAACTGGCAAGAGGTTATTCTTCTTAGCAGCATGATGAATTATGTATTTGTACATAAGATTTAAATGTGTATTTTATTTCACCTGAGTAAATTACCAACATAAATCCTACCCTTCTCAAATACCTCTGAATTTTTAATTAACCTAATATCATCATTTCAACCAGGCAGTCAGAAATTATGAGTAACATATGATTCATATTCAGAAGTAAACACACCTGCTTTTCAACATTTCAAATTACTGGTTCATTTTACCCTTTACATGACGTTGAAGCCAATTTGGCCATACCATTTTTAGCCAGTGATTAATCCTTTCAGCTCACAAATAATGTATAAGGAATTGCTGTGTTGTCAGTTTGAAGGACATTTTTAAATGCACCATGGCCAATGGAATACATTACCAAAACACATCATTTTACTTCTGATGTGAGCTTTCATCAGAAAGATTTTACAAGGAACTTTTAAGTTTTGATCTAAAGTGAGGTCCCACCATTTCACCATGTTCAGTCTATGGCATAATGATTGAGAAAGTGGTACCATATGTTAAATGACTAAGTTTATTTCTAACAAATAAACAAAGTACTTATTTCTAACATTAACAAACCACAGAAAAAAACACCCAAACAAACAAACAGTTTTTCAATACTTCAAATGCCCTCTGAAAACACTGCAGCAAACTGCAGAAAGACTATAAGGGATGTCTTTACTGAGCTTCCTCCCCTTCCTGACAGCACTAGATCTTCCAGTAGTAAGCAAAAGCAAGTAAGTCTGCTTCAAAGTTGGTTCATCACCTTTCTACTCTGAACATTTAGTCTTCTGCATGACATGTAGCTTTGGAAGCTGAAGCTGTTCTCACACAGATCTGATATGCTGTTAGCCACGGAAATATGCATATAACCTAAGGTGTATGTACTGAAGCTCTCAAACCCTCTAAGACAACTAAAACACGACAGCTTCTCATATGTGAAGCCCTATTCATTCTCAAACCAGTCTGCACATCAGATTTCTCAAAATTACCATCAGCAGCTTGACGTGTAGCATACTGTTAAAACCCAGACCTCTTCAAAATTACAAGTAAAGGTCCTTCTGGTTCAAGTTGTATAGTTTTTAGATATCAAAGCTATCTCCTTTTCGCATCTACCTCTACATTTCTTGATATAATGAGAGTACTATGCCTGCCATGTTTCCTTTACTTGGTGTGCTAACTCATTTTTTAGATGAAAACGATATCAAAAAGACATGAAATACCCAGGAGTAAATAACAACTATGTCATCCATTTATCATTTTTAAACCATCAATTCAACAGTTTAAAGACTCTGTGTTCTAGTTATGAAAGTCCCTTTACAGTTATAAGAAAAAAAAAAAAAAAAAAAAGTCGGTTCTAAGATTCTCAGGTGAAAGAAACACAGGCAGTCAAGCTGAGAGCTGGAGTAGGGCCACTAGCTCCCTGGGTAGGCAGAGCAGGGCACCTTTGGGCAGCACAGGTATAGGTTTTGCAGTACTGAATTTTCACATACATACAACACATCTCTTGTATCCTTCATATCTCTGAATTTACTGTCCCCTCTAGGAAACAGTAAATTACTGTTTTAATTACAGACTTCTGTAAGGTCCCTTCCTTCTCATGTAAGCTAGACAAGAAACCACATATTGGTGAAATGAACAGAGAGGTGGGTCTAGGAGCCAGAAATAAGTCCAGGAAAGGAAAAAAAAAAAAAAAACAGGGAAAAGGCAGAATCAAATCATCACTAGTCAGATATATTTTAATAGACTGTGATTCTATGAAAATCAGCAGCCTCAGTAACTTAAAAAAAATCTTATCAATTAAAGAATTTCATAATAAGTAAGGTCTAATTTACACAGCAGATTCAGAAAGATCAGAGAGTAACCTTGAGCTTGTATCAGAAGAAATAGGTGGAGTAAATATTTTTCATTTGTCATCTCCTCTAAAAACCTACAAGTGTTCACTAGATTCCTGATTGTCTAAAACCTTCCATGTATAATTTAAGACTACCTTTCATTAAGGGCAGCTACGGAACAGTTATATCTTCAAGGAAGAGAAAATATCAAGCAGAATTAATTAATGGAAATTCATTATTTCTTAATTTGGCATATTTTATTCCTCATTACCAAAGAAGAAGATGTATTTCAGTAAAACTTTACCTTTCTCACAATGACTTCCTGTGAATCCAGAAGGGCAGACACATTTGTTAGGGGCTATACAAGTTCCACCATATCTGCACCCTTCTTCACAGAATGCTGAAAAATAAAAAGAACATGGGGGTATTACTTAATTTTAAAATAAATAAATAAAAATCATGCATTTTCAAGCCAGTAAGAAAAACATGCAAATTTTAAGCAATTAACAGATTTCAATATATTTAAATTCAGTCCACCTTCAAACATAAAGAGAAGCAATTCACTTAAAAAACATGAGGAAAAGTCTCAGATTACACTGTAGGCAAGCCATTTCACCAATAAAAGATTAAAAGATTAATAAGCATCTGGAAGAAGAAGAGAGAGGGGAAAAAAACCCATACCATTTTAATGGGGTTGATCATCTTTCAGCTATACCCAATACTCTCAAATACACATTACTGCAGTGCCTGAAAACATATATTTTTCCTTTTTTTTTTTTAATCATAAAGTACATTTTGTGGAATCAAGAAATGAAATAGGTAAACAGGAGCTCGACCACAAGATACTATGTCTACTGAGGGTTAATTCTTGACAGAGCAATAGACAAGTAATTTAGAAGTTCTTTTGTCCAACAGGTAGGATTTGAAACAACTAATGGATCTCATCTTTTCTTGCAAGCTCTGTCTAGAGTTCCTCTTGCTTATAGAAGATTTAGTCGGAAGTGTGCAAAACGTACACTTGCAGTTTAAAAATCTTTTTTTCTTTTTGTTATGTGTGTACAAGTAGCAGAACTGAGGTAAGAGAAGGAAAGGAAATAGCAAGCGTGAGGACAGGATCTATTTTGTACTGTTAACTCTAGTTTGCTAAGACTATGAGCTGGTCCTACCCACAACACACTCCCAAACCTCTCCTAAATTTTTACCAAGATTCACAAATTACACGGTGAGTTTGACTGCACTTATGAGGGAAGCTACAATTAATATTTAAACAGCAGCTCTCTGCATCTAAACTAATAACAGAACTGCAAAGTGTTTCCTGCAAGCTAAAATCACAGATGGAATGTTGGCAAAGAGATGTTACAAATGCTATGAAAATGCTTGAAGTGCTAGATAATAGAAGAAATGTTTAAGATTTATTTTCCAATGCATTAAAAAGAAAAATAAAGAGAATAAAATACTAAGCATTAAAAAGATCTTTTGCAACTGTTAACCACTTAGAGGTAAGAAAGCACATCATTGTATCTCATGACTGAATTAATAGATGGGATGTGCCTTACTCTAAATATGTAATCTGTAGCTTGCCATACTGATTAATGGAGTATATCATGAGGAGAAGAGTGCTAAAGTGGTTTAGAGAAGATAGTAGTAGAACATCATAAGCACTCCTGCAACTGGTGTGAGACAGTGGTGCAGAGAAAGCCTGGTCCTTGCCCAGTAACACTTCCTGCTCATCACTGCATACAGTCCAATCAGGAATCTTCTGAAACATATCTATTTTGAAACCATTCAATTTCTACTGCATGGGGAAAAGAGAAATATGGTCTAAGAGTAGCATGTTATGAGTTTTTGCATGTAAATGTTTGTAGAAAAGTATGCCCATGCAAAAAGCTGGAAGTACTAGTATGAAATACAGCTTGAAAATATATAAAAAACATTATGAGACTCAAAAGATTCCTTCCAGAGCCCTTGAAAGAACATTTGCTCATTTCTAGTCTCAGCATTCTTAGAGAGTGTGCAAGTAAAATTCTTCATCTGCATTTTTTCTGTTTTGAAATTGAAAGTAAGTAGAGATTTCCTTAAAGCAGTAATACATTTCTGCATGATATAAAAAGAACTAGAATTCATGGCAGCAAAAAAGGAAAATATTGGCAAAAAAAAAAAATATAATAGCTCATCCTCAATATAGATCCCTTTCAACCCCTAACATTCTGTGATTCTGTGTGATATGCCACTATACAGAACTCTTAAAAGAAGTTAAAAAGGGCATTAAAAAAAAAAAAAAAAAAGAAAATGTTTGTTTTCTATAACCATCATGCATGTCCATTGAAAGCTGTTGCTGCTGACAGGGATAGGTAGGTAAGAAGGCTTCAGAGCTACTCAAAGGCTTTGCCACCATAACTGACACTACCAATTTACTAATGTGAAGTGTCTGCTTCTTACAATAAATCCCATTTCTAGGTCTGCACGGGAAGGCAGTGTTTTTTTCTGTTCTCTTTTAAAATTATTAACAGAGAATGGCTTATGAGACAGGCTGGTCATGTAAAATATTTTCCCATTAGCACAAACACTGTGTTATATCAGTGCAGAAGCCAGGTCCTGACAACTACAGCCACAGCCAAACATGCTGTTCACATCTGGAAGAAAAAGGCTAGATTGCCTGCCAGGGTCAAAACTCTCTTTACTACTCCTTCTTCATATCTGCATCAAAACACACCTCCTTTATGTGTATCTAAACATGCGAGTGCTTACCCAGCAAGCATTTTTAAATTCCCCTATGTTTTATGTGTCACATTTTAAAAACTTAAAGAAGCCCCAATATCTGTAAAGGGGCACCTTGAGGAATTGCTCTACTACAGGTTCCTGTAGCTCAGGTTTTGGGGGATTTGGAGAATCACAGAATGTTAGGTGTTGGAAGGGACCTAAAAAGATCATCTAGTCCAACCCCCCTGCCATATCAGGATCACCTAGACCAAGTCACCCAGGAACAGATCCAGGTGGGTCTTAAGTGTCTCCAGAGATGGAGACTCTACAATCTCCCTGGGCGAGAAGATGGTTCATTCTTATATATTTATGCAAGGAAAAAAAAAAAAAAGGAGGAATGCCAGAACTATCCTGCTGTTCTCCAGATGGTTCTTTTACAAACCCTCTAATTCTTGCTCTGTAGGTTTACAGGAATTAGGGACATGAAGCTCATAAATCTTAGAATATAGTTACCAAATCAAGTGTTTGTCTAAAGGATAATTTCCTGAACTCCTAGGAAAAGAGCTTGCAGTATTATATGCAGTACTTATAAAAGTACTCTAAATTTTAAAAATACTTAACACCTCTAATAAAAAGAACTATTTCAATTGCTAGCATTTTTTACCAAACTTTACCTATTTTAACATTTTCCTTAATAGTTCTGCCTCTGGCAGACTTTTAGAACATTTTATCAAAATGTATTAATTTTCAGTGAGATTTTTTTCCTTTACACCATTAGCAGAAGAGATTTATTAAGGAAAATATCTAAGTCACTTCTTACCTATGCCTTACAGATAAGAAAACCCAAGAGGGAGAAGCTCAGTGACTGGACAAAAATAAAAATCAACTGGAAATCAACCGAGTACCTATGCCCTCATGAAACTGCCTGCTTTGGTGCTTATATATCTTATGGGCTGTGGGATCTAGACTATCACTGTGGTTTAGAATCTTCACATTCAAGAGCTTACAAGAGTAAAGACAAGCTAAGCAAGTCTGGGTTCCAGCCTCCTTTCTTACAAAGCTGAAGGAATTGCCTTTACTCTGCTTTCCTTATCTCAAAGCATGGGGTCTCGCCTTCCTGTTATACTCAATCCTCCTTCCCATCCCACAGAAGGTGGCTAGCCCACCTGTGTCAGGCAGTAGAGTATTGGACTCTAATTCTAGGGTGATGGGTTCAAGCCCCACAGTTAGTGATAAAACTATTTTTTTTTCCTCCATGGGGAGGGAGAAAAATATTAGACCCCGTAGGTATTGCAAACCAGTACCCAAGACAATGCTTTCCCAGTTCTGGTCATAAGCTGAAGCCACACACTGAAACAAAGTTGAGATGCTCCCCTACCCCAGGCCCTCCCTTTATATAGCCATCATGATGTCAATATGGTATTGAATATCCCACTGGTTGTTCATCCAAACTGTGGTCCCTCCCAACTGCTTGGGCCAGCAGCTGCTTGTGATAATTAACTTGAAATGAAGCCAGTACAATGTAGTAGTACAGGGAGCTAGTGTTAAAAAAAAAAAAGGTGGGCAAATCCATCTTTTGCAGGTGCTCACGCTAGGCATTTTGAACTGTGCTTGCTACCCAACATGCAAACCTCCTCCTCCTGGTCACTGCCTCACACGCACTGTCCTCTGTTGACACTGCCTTTCTTCACCTTTTAAATCAAGCAGGTGTCTGGGACTGCTACACTGGGCAGCATTACAGAGAAAGTCATACTAGCGTCTCTCGTACTTTTGAAATACTTTTTAGTGATTTATTTTCAAGAGGGTGATCAGCAAAATGACAATCAAGTCCACTGTTATGTGGCTAGACTCAAAGACTATACACATCAAGTGAAAAAAGGGATAAAAGGATATTCAGGAAAGGCAAGGAGACAGACTGCTCAGGGAAACAAAAATGAGCAGGTTTGGAAAGGAGATGGGCTAGCTGAACTATGTGAGCAATTTGATAATCAATTGATGGAAAGACCACAATTTCATTAGCCGATTGAATTTACTCAGCCAAGCACACGCAAGGTCGCAGTTGATAACAATCCAACTATGTGAGCCAAATACCAGAATAATCAGATGATACCAGTTGCTGAGGTGGGTTTAGAGGACAGAAGAGAAAGTAAGGAGAAAGCATACAAACAAAAAAAGGGAGCAGCAGAGGTTCTGCTCTTTTTCTCTGTACTCAAGTGTGACACTATCATCTATAAAAGTACAAAACCCTTCTTGGTTCAATGAACTACATCCAGTGGATACAGGGTGCAACTTATTTAACACAAAGTCTGCCAAATGCCACTGGAGTCCTTTTACAGCTGGATGGAGTCACAGAAGGACAGATCTGTCAGAAATGAACTTTGGACAAAAGAACTGTCCTGGAAAATTTTCATCCCACGTGTTGGAACAGGGAAGGTAGCGCAGGTCAGTCTGACAATGAAGATGTGAACACATCTAATAGTAGAAAACAATTTTTTTGCTGGGCAGTTTGTGAGTAGCTTCCAAACCAATTTATGTTTCAGGTTTTATGTGTGGTACATATGAGGGTTAGTTCAGTTCAGGAAGAGCCTATAAATCTCAGGTCTTATAACAGCTGACTCTAAACTTATTTTTGATATGTATTCCTAGAGATTTCACGTAGAAGAGCTACTTTACAAATGTAATTAGTATAATGGCTGCCTGGTAGTAGAAAGCTACTACTTAGAGATAAATCTGAACAAAGATCAATGACCTCAGAATTAAGGTTGGAGATGGGCTTTATTCAAAGTCCTCAGAAAAGCATGAAGGATTTCTTTCAAATTTGGGAGGCAATACACAGGGAGATTAAAGAAGGAAAAAGAGCAAAACAGAAAAGTACCTGGGAGGATTAAAAGGAATAATGTACCCATCAGGAAGAAATGTTGTCAAAGATATCAAATACAATCATGTATGCATACTGTGATTTTTTTTTATCTGTGTGTATATATTTGCATATGATACAGTATTTATCAAATCAGAGAAGTAATATTGTAAAGTTTGTCACTAGGCTATTTTAGCTGATGTAGCAGTGAATCTTTTAAAGTACCCGGGGCTCCATCACACAGCACTTGCAAAATTATGATCAAGGTGAATTTGGAAGGCAGAGAATATTTGCTGAAAGTCACTGAACTCTTAGCAGTTGTCTCTGTGGTTATATGATGCTAAATTCTCTAGGTGCTTGATGTTTTACTTGACTGAGAGATAATCAAATTGTGGCCATTTGTACTCAAGAAGCAGGCCATTCATCTGGGTGCTTTCAGAGTGGGCTCAAGAACTGTTTGCCTGGAGATGCTGGAGTTTTTTAAAAAATAGAACATCAATTCCTGTAAATTAATACAATGAATCACATTGATAAATGTTAATAATTTCCTTTGTATTACCCCAATAATGGAACTTTTGAATGCGCAAGTTATTCACCTTGATCAATAAATTTTTACCTACAATCTTTTCTAATGAACTAACAAGTTATATTTCATTAGATTAATTCAGAAAGCATAACTGAACAGACAGAATCTGCCCATTCTATTTTAATAGATAAAAGACATATATGAAACACTTATTGACACCAAGATGATTTTATGGTTCTGAGGACAGATAGGTGACAATTTTCTAAAAGGTATATGAAAAGATCAATACAAGAACTATGAGACAAAAATAAAATAATAAAATTTGTCCTGTGATATATTACCCTTTTAAAACCATCTCTCATCCCTAGATGATTTTGTGCTAAATAAATATTCTTGTTGCCATTTTACTGCCCTGCTTCCTCAAGGCTAGACTCTTCAATATTTTTAGTGCACCATTTTAAGTCAACTGCAGCTGCATGTCTAGTAACCTAACACTAAGCATGACAAAATATGGCAGAATACTTCTTATACAAATCAACTAAACATAAACTTTTAACATTCAAGTCTGCAGTTAAAATTAACACCAAACTGAAATTTACTTTGAGAAACAACAGGATATACCATATTAGTTGTGGTTTTCTCAGCACCACATTAATGTGTTTATCACACTCTTTTTAATTTTTTCAAATGGGTGGAGTAATTTGTATTTACAAACTATTTCATATGCTTTAAAGTTCACTTGAGTTATCAAAATAAATCACACAAAACCACTTTACTAGAAAAATGTCAATCATTACAAAGCAAGAAGAGCGGATGTGAACCTTCTGATCTGCTTCCACCTTGGCTGCAATATGCAGCTCACAGTTTCTTTAGAAATCAGTTATGCTTAATCAGTCTTCATTTAAAGAGAAAGAAGCATGTTCCAGGAGCACAATAAAAACATTTTTCCTTGCCTGTTCTATTATCACAACTTCAGCAAAACCTTGACTCAAATCCCATTGAACTCATTAAAAAAAAAAAAAAAAAAAAAAAAAAAAAGGAATTCAATAAACAGTGGAAGCAATCTTAGGTCTGTCTGACCTTATTACAGGATATGGAATATTCAGATACCATAAAAATGGTTTTCTAGATGTTCTAGATGAAGCTACCTAGCATCCTCAAATAAGCATGTGTTATTACACCATAATATTAAAAAATTTGTGGAAATATATGTCTAAATATTTAATAAAATATTATTGTATGAGAATTCTTTATATGAGGAACACTACTTTTTGAAATTTTACAGAAACTAAAAAAGCATATTTAGTCATAGCCAGAACAGAGTATGTTTCTTGGGTGCAATTATAGCCTCTGAAGTATCACATTCAGCCACATTTTTTTGAAGGCTGCTGGTACCTTATTGCAAGTGTAACAATTAAATATGAAAACAAATATTTGTTTTGATAGCTGCACAAAATATGCAACAATAAATCAAGGAATTATTAATAGCATTTAGCCATCTGAAGGTGACATCACTGGGAGGGAGAAGAAGAAAATAGGAAATAAAATGGCAATGTTTTCTGATCTGGATCAAGGATGTGTAAAGACAAATAACTTATGAAAACATTAAAGATACCTTGCTTGAAGTCTCTTAAACAAGCACAGCAAAATTTAAATGTTCTCTCATACTTCTGGTATGCTGAAAGTAAAACCTACAGTGGTATCTCAGGAAACATTTTATAATGGACTTTTAGACCTCATTCTGCTAAGACACTCAACTCAAAATAAAATGCCTTTTTCAAAGCACAGTTGCATTCTATTGACCAACACCAGAAGGGTGGGAATTGTCCATTCCAGAAATCAGTCCTCTGACTACATATCAGGAGAAACTTCAGTATATGAAGGCTTCAGAGCTCATGCACAATATCCATCCAGCCTTCACTTTTTATCAAGAAAGATGCCATGTTAGATACAGACCTTTCCCCATTAAGGAACAGAATTAAGAGTTAATCTCAATTTGCAGAACCTGGTTTACCTTGCAGTTTCTAATAGATGAAGGTTTGAATTCACTAAAGACACTGCCAAGAAAGCAATTGTGAGATGAAAAGCCCTGTATCCAATCAGCCATGCCCCAGGGCATTCTGTCTCATTCAAATCAAGTTTATATAACAGAAAGAAAAAGAGTAACAAAGAAAACAGTGAAGGGGATTTGGAAAGATGGGAGGACAGCAATTCAAATGCACTAAGTAATGGATTCTGTTTTAGGTCTGGATAACTCTTGCACTCTTCTACACTTCTGACCTTTTCATTTGTTTAATTAAAAAAAGAATGCAAATAACTATTAACAGGATGTAATTAATCTCAGTTCTTAACTGCATTTTAAATCAGTAAGTTTTTCCATAGCTAAAACGTCACTACAGTAGTAGAATTTTCTTCACCAAAACCCAATAATTTTAGCAATTATTTTCATTTTCCCAGTGGCAAAAAAAACCATATTCATAGAATCATAGAATGTCAGGGTCTGGAAGGGAACTCGAAAGATCATCTAGTGATCAGCTTGTTCAAGTGTTCAGTCACCCTCACAGTGAAAAAATTCCTCCTCATGTTTACATGAAACTTCCTATGCCTCAGCTTCCACCCATTGCCCCTTGTCCTGTCATCAGGTGTCACCGAGAAGAGCCTGGCTCCATCCTCCTGTCACTCACCCTCTATATACTTACAGATATTCATAATGTCAGCCCTCAGTCTTCTCCAAGCTAAAGAGCCCCAGCTCCCTCATCCTTTCCTCATAAGAGATGCTCCACCACCTTTATCAGCTTTGCGGCTCTGCGCTGGATTTTCTCAAGCAATTCTATGTCCCTCTTGAACTGAGGAGCCCAGAACTGGACACAGTACTCCACATGCAGCCTTACCAGGGCAGAGTAGAAGGGCAGCAGAACCTCTCTCAACCTACTAGCCACACCCCTTTTAATACACCCCAGAATGACATTGGTCTTCTTGGACACAAGAGCACACTGCTGGCTCAGGGTCAGCCTCCCATCAACTAGGACACTCAGATCCTTTTCCCCTTCACTGTCCTCCAACAGGTCAGTCACCAACCCATACTGTCACCTAGGGTTGTTCTTTCCCAGGTACAAGACTCAACACTTGCCCTTGTTGAATTTCATTAAATTTCTTCCTGCCCAACCCTCCAGCCTGTCCAAGCCTTGCTGGATGTCAGCAGAGCCTTCTGGTGTGTCAGCCACATCACCTAGTTTGGCGTCATCAGCAAACTTGCTGACAGTGCACTCTGTGCCCTCATCCAGGTCACTGATGAATATATTGAACATAATCATCAATATTGAATATATTTATCTCAACATCTGAATTTACATAAATTAATCTCACCAAATAGGCTTTATCCTGAAATGCAAGGCTCATCTAGAAGAAAAGAGAGTAAACTTAAATATTTTGACTTGAGAGAGCCAACAAATTTTTCAATAGGGGAAAAAAGAAGCACTGAAACGTGATATTGTTCTCACTCTTACACACACATTTCAGTCAAAAAGGCAAAGTTTGCTTTTGCTCAAGCTGGTGTGACAGCAGGTGTGATATGCATCACCATCAGCCTTATAATCATCATAATGTGCTGCTTTTACATAAATCCTTTCATCTCAAGCCTTTACACATTATGAACAATTAAGCCTTACAACCCCCCAGCGTGGAAAAGGCATTAAGAACCTGAATCTGCTAGGCACTTTGTCAGAACAGTTAACTACAGAAATTTAATTTAATAAAAAACGTGTTTAACAACTAAGAGCAGAGAAGCAAATATAATCTTTGTGTGTATAATCTTTGACTGAGCCAAGAGCATTCTAGAAACCCAAGGGGCCATACTCTTTGCTAGTGTCAATTAGTAAATCTAAATCAATTTACACAATGACTAAAAACTTACCCCCTAAATTCTTAAGCTACAAGACTATGGAGTACATCTGTGTTGCAACTTATCAGACCATACTGCCGACTGGTATCTTCATGTACACATGTAATCACACATTTGAGCCAATATCTAGAAATGGTAAATGGAAAGAAAGATGAAATATAGATCCTCAGTTGCTTCTCAGAGCAATGCCACCTTGGTCAAAAATCTCGCTTCAGTGATTCTGTATCAGCGCACTCCACATTTTGCAGCATAGGCTCCATCACAATGTCATATGCCTCAAAAAATCAAAGTAATGAAAAATTTCTACAGCTGGCTTGAGCGTGCCTTAAAGGTGTTAGAACTTATCAAATGTGCAGTACTTAAAGCTTGGATTGTCTGGCCAAGATTTTCTTCCCTGATGCATGCAAAACATTCCAGATAGTATTTGCCTCACAACCTGATAATAGTACTTGAGTCTCACCACAGACCATATGCCATATACATTATTTTAATACTTTGGATTCATTTAGAATGATAAGGATCAACAAATATGAAACATCCTTTTTACACTTTAGTCTGCTACGATCCACAGTATTTTCTTAATGCAGAAAAAATAAAGCACCATAAACGGCAGCTGTAATCCTTCCATCAAGTACAGTGTGTGTTGCTAATGGAATATGTTTCCAAAACAGATTTCCTGTAGTACCTTCTTATGATATCATTTTACAATGTTTAGTTTGCAAAAATTGACTACAAGAATACTTGCTATATTGCTTGGCAATGCAACATTTAATTTTATGGTGCATGAAACACATTTCTCTTAACAGATGTATCAATTCCCTGATATCATGACTAAACTGCTTCGTATCCATTAAATGCTACGTGGGAAACTAGCAAAGCTATGGCATTTATTTTTGTTGTTGCAGCAGTCACTTGTACTTGCTCATAACATCATCATGCTTTTCTGAATAATAACAAACAGCTTTGTCTGCTCTTAGCAGACTTCATCATTTATATACCACATATTATGTATATTAAGTAGTTATGAACAAAAAGTGTTCAAGCTATGCATCCTAAAATGTGCAAGAATTAAAAGACTGTTTATAGATAATAAATTAACAAAAAAAAAGAAGAAAACAAAACAAAAAAAAAAAAAGAAGAGTAATTAAAAAAAACAGCCCAAACACAAAACAAAACACCAAAGCAGAAAATTAAATATGATCTTTGGCTTGGGAGGTATTCGTGTCCTTCCAAAATCTGGGTTAAACATCCCATTTAATCATGGCCTAACAAAATAAAATTACATTTTACTCTATGACAGAAAATTTTAGAACAGAGAGAACATGATTTAACTGCAATATTGAAAAACAAACAAAATTATTAGATTGATGAAAATGCATCTTCAAATATTTCAACATTATAACAAATCATAATTTGGACTAGAAAGGAAACGACTTTAGGCCATGTTTATTTTATCTACCCAGTGTAAGTTATTTTTAAGGAGAATGTACTTTGCAATGAAATGGCAAAATGTTTTGGTTCTCATGTTCACATTAAAAAGTCACTCATCAGGTATGAGAAATGCTACACCATCATTCACAAATTCAACATAAACATAAGACAACATATATTCTCCAAGTACCCAGTCTTCATGTATCTCACCAGAAATCAGTGTACACGAAGCATAAGTCAAAATGACAGTATGCTTAACACCAAAGCGTATTACTCAAGACAAGAATAAGATATAGATGTGTAGCATGGAAGATTTATACCAGACACAACAGACTTTTTTATTTTGAAGACATTCATGTCTCCAGTTACACAGGTGCTAAGCTGAAAACATACTTAATCATATCAGGTAGAAAATAAAATCAAAGCAGCAGCACTGAAAGTACTTAAATATTATACTTCTTCACTAATACTAACTCCAGCAGGGAAAAGGAACCTTTTGATTGCTTCACCTCCATTCAAGGGAAAATAAAATTCCCAGGATCTTAAACTTAGAATGTTCCCAGACAATTGGCTGAGTAATTTCTGCTTAAAAACACTTTTTGGGTCAAATAAGGTTTGACCTTTAAATAAAGAAATGTATTTCAATGAGCAGCAATGAAGTGGTCATCTCTATTCTACACAGACAAAACAAGGCAAACTAGGGGGAAGAAAAGAAATTCTCTGAAACTTCAATCATGCTATTGTTACAGTGTTGCCATTTTCTTATCCTCCCCCCATCATATCTCTCAGTGAAATTACTATGGGTATTCTCAACTTCACGTAATAATGCATAACAAAACAAAATAAATCTCTTAAACTGTATGTAATAATCATTAATAGCAAACAAATATTACTGTTGCTGTATAGGAACAGAATAATGGTGCCACGTTGTTACATAAACAGAAAACTTTAAATAAAAATATACACTGGGCAGAAAGTTTCCATTTAAAATTAGTATCATTCGTAGATGCACTGCAGTTAACATGTCAAGAATTCAGGAGCTGATGTGTCATTATGAAGCCACAGTTCTGGGGAGCATCCAGGCACCAAACTGGCTTAAGGAAAAAAAAAGGGACAGCACCACAAACTTTTACAGACTGAGATCTACTGCAGAGGAGTGCACATTCTGATGTGTTTGTGGTTTCTCTCTTCTGGAAGGCAACCCAGAATTTGATGACAGCTATTTGTCCACAGAATAGATAGCGTCAGCAACAGGACAAGATTCCTCAGACTGCCATGCCTCTAGTGTACTGCCACAGACTACAGCATCCATCTAGAAGAAACCTTTTAAATTGTGGTTGGTGTGGCACATTAGCCAGCACAGTGAATTCTCAAGCTCAAAGGGGCTGGCAGAACATAAAAAACTATAGGGTAAGGTAAAGACAGTACTTTTCTTCAGTGGAGTATCAGAAACAAATAATACTGGGATTTTGCTATTTCCATTAAAAAGCTCTGCTTCTTCAGGATCCACAACCACATTTACTTAATTGACCAGTATCAAGGCATTTAAATACACATTTATTAAACTAAGTAGCTGAACAAAGATACTTAAGGAAGAATTGTTTCCTTTTGTTTCCAAAAGAAGCATAAAGGAATAAGATCCTTCTATATCAGTTAGATACTCAAGGGAATTCAGCCTAGGTCATTCACCTATTGCTTTGTATTTTCTTATTGTTGAATAAATCCACAAATTCAGCATCACAATACAGTTTTTACATTGACTTATATCCACCTTTATCTGTATTGTGCCACTGAGGAGGTACATTAGTGGAATGGGAATCTTTCTCAGAGCTTCATATGAAGTTTGGTGAAGCAAATGAGATTACAAAACTCATCATGTGCAAACTTGTATTCCATGTCAAACTAAAAGTGTTGTGACAGACCAGAAGGAAGACAAATGAACAAGGTATCCCATGGGAACAATAAACACTCAAAACATCCAGGCAAAATGTGATACTATTCACTTATGAAAAAACAAAAGATCACAGTGCAATAAAACAGTATGACAACTTCCAAAATAATTTTGCAGCAAAGATAAATAGAGGTAGTTTCTTGAAGTTGAATAATCTTAATCATATACTCTGGCAGATAAAATTCAATACGGCACCTTGGTACTTCAATAATGTATATGTACCAAATAAAATTGTAGCAATCATTGCTTAACATTAGTAACTACATTTCAGTGATGCCAATTCTCTAGAGCAGAGGGCATGAACAGTTGGCATTAGAAATGGAAACAATGCTAAATATGCCCTATTGTGTTCGAAAAGTGTTGTAACAAAATTTATATCTTGTATTTGTTTTTGCTAGCAATTGTCTTAAAAATGAAACAAAAATTTAGAAAAAAAAATGACACCTTTTTTTGACATCCAGCAGGTCACAGAGATTCAATGAACTAGAAATCTAACATATTAGCATTTTGAGGATGCGCCGAGTAAGATCATGCAGCTCAGGTTTAAAGAGGTTGTCTTCTTCTCAACTGTCCAAATCCCTGAGTGTTTTAATTTCCAAGAAAATGTAAAGATAATTACTGACAAAAAGAAAGCTGAGTGTGGTCTCAACTGGCTTATAACAGCATTGCCATCATATCAGGAAGTCTTTCCAAATTCTTGCAGTCTTGAAGCAGTCTTTCATTTTTTCCTTTCATCTTTCTTGCTAAACATTCTGTGGCTCTACATCTATTATTATTAACTTGTGTGTTCTCTTGTCACAAACAATCTTCATGAGAATACTAGGGGTGTGGGAGTGGTGGTGAAAATAGAAGAATTCATTTTAAGAAGTTACTAGACTGAGAAAATAGATCCACTGGACAGTTACCCAGCATGGAATTTTTCTTCCACTTGGACAGCCTCTGAAATTTTCCATTTGGACTAATAAGAGTCTTTGGAGGAACTCCAGATTTCTTAATACACTGAAAATCCATCCTGTTGTTTCTCTTGTTTTAAATAGGCAGAGGCAAATAGTGCCTTATCATCAAGTGCACTAATTGATCCAAAAGCAGTGTAAACTAAATTAATGGGGCTGGAAATGCTGGAAAAATTAAACACAGCATTCTTAATAAAGCTGAAAATAGCTTAATAAAGCTGAAAATAGGATCCAAGCATCCTAAGGCATGTTTATTTCTGTTTAAATAGATGTCTTCCTGAAGACTGTTATCAGCTCAGCAGGAACAATACAAGAGAGGCATTTTTTTCATTTCGTGCATTTTAAGTTAGGTTTCAATGAAGTTCAGCCTACCTGTTATTGCTACCGCCAATCCATATAAAAACCATAACTGTGGAATGGTAATATCCTTAGCACAACTGAGCTGCAATACAGAGCTGCAAATACAATCTAAACCTTTATCTCTAAAATGGAAGTCTGCTGACCTGTCTTCCAGGCAGTGAGTTACTGCACACAAAATGAAGAATGCATCTAAAGGAACAAGAAGGAATCAATCTTCATCAGAAACATATTCCTTTATATGAATGGATTGTGGAAGTCCTGGTTGTCAGCAAGGCACTGATTCCATCTTTCTCCTTCTTCCTTCCTCCTCTGTTGCTGAACAGTCCATCAGCATCATTAGGTGTCACAGTAGATGGGGCTGAGTAGAGCTCTGCTTGGTAAGCACATACTAAATGAGATGCAAAAGGATAAAGGACCCCAGACCCAAGTGAAAAATGGCCATGGGTCCTCTGAACAGAATTTTGAATGCAATCTCTTGAGCTTTTGTTGAAGAGAAGGCATGCAAGATGGGCTTCAAGAGGAGCGACAATCTCCATCAGGAAACTTCACAGAATTGTACAATAGTTTCGGTTGGAAGGGACCTTAAAGATCATGTAAGTTCCAACCTCCACCCTGTCATGGGCAGGGGCATTTTCCAAGGGATCATTCTGCTAATAGCCCCATCCAGTCTGACCATGAACACATAGGAGAGGTGCTTCAGGCCTCTGATCATCTTGGATCAAACTTGAAGCTTTGCTCAAATTCCATGCAAGCGAAGGGACAGATGTATGGATTTTTCTCTACCAAAAGTTTCAGGAAGTAACACAAAGCAGAAAGTAGAAGAGGAAGAAGAAAGCAAATGAAAAAACCGAGTCAGGATGTGCAAAAGTGTAGAAATGAGAAACTCAAAATACAGGAAAATGAGATCACTCATTGGTATTTTAAATCTGATTGACAACCAATCTCAGAAAAAGATAATACTGTTCGCTATATAGAAATTCTGGCCACATCTTTTAATATTTAAATTTTAAACATCTAAGAGAAGCACCTGCTGACCTTGAAACGCAAAAATATTTCACAAACAAGGAAAAAACTAACTTGAAACTGTATAGAAATTAAAATAAAAACCAGTTAGCTTTGGAAAAGACACCAAGGATGAAGTAACTTTTTAAAATTATGAATATGATGCACATAGGAGTAAAGCACGTCTGAAAGCAGCTACTGATGAGTAAAAGATGACCAGAACAGATATAAAACATGACCTTGACTCAGTTTAGAATTTTAATTTTCAACTGTACAGATTATAAAAAGACTTCAGCTGTAAAATTAAGGGTAAAAATACTGTCCCACCACTTCCAGCACTTACAAATTGATCATTCACTCCAGTGACTAGAGCTCTTCAAGACGTTGCATGTACATCAATTTCATAAACTGTCAGTGGAGATTTACTACAAGTAACTGAAAAAGAGCATTCTGCAGGTCTGGTGAAAATAAGAACTATCAGCTCCAATGACTGACACTCCAATGACTACTCTTCCAAATAATCATCTAAGTTGGCAGATCAGTCTAAGGCATAATGCTTTCAAGTCCAGAAGGCTATTACACGCTGTTGTCTCCCCCATTTATGCCACTGGCACATCCCCAATACAGATACAGTACTGATTAGTTAACAGCTTGGCCTTTTGCACATTTAATGATGGCCACAGATGTAAGGGGTGGCAATTTAAGTGGTACAGTCCTGCATTAAAGCTAACATTTTATATTTCTAATATGCAACATAACTTTACCCAAAAGCCTACTGCAGCTTTGATAAGTACACGTATCACAATGGACAAAATTTAACCTCCAAAATAAGTTCCAAGGGAGATATGAACAATATAATATTTCAAGTTGAAAGGAGAATGGCTAAGTATTATCTACAAGAATCTACAGTCCAGCTTATTCTCTCCTAGAAGAGCTGAGAAAAAATGAAAATAAAACCATGAGGCATCACAGAAGAGTCATTACAAATGAGGGGAAAAAAACCACTGGCACAGAAACCTGCTTGTTAAAGACTTTTAAGGTCACACCTAGACTAGCCTTGCCTGCCTGCCACAGCACATAACACATACCTGTCAGTAACCAGGAGACCACCTTGCACATGAAGTCACCTATCCACAGGCAACCTTGTGGATAGGTGAAGAGGGCACAGAGCATGATAACTCCTAACTGTTCACAGGCTGTCTTGTCAGTGTCAAAATACATAAGCCTCAGGAAGAATTCAACAGAAATAAATTCTCTTAGTACTGGATAACATGAAATGGTCCCTAATACACTGAAGCAAACAAAATCCCCAACCTGATAGCAAGCTGTACTTTAATAAAGCTGAACAAAAGGCTCACAGAGTAAAACCAAGTACAGACTGGTACAGATCTAGGCTGGTATTCTGATACAGCCTTTTAGAAGTAGGAAAAAAGTGCCAAATCGCAGCTCAACTAGCTCTAACTAGTCTGGTCTACATGTACTCGGAAATTCTTTGGCTACTTCCATTGACCTTACTTCAACAGCTAAGTCATCTCAATAGGGACTACCCTCATTTAAAGGAGGATTTCCTTTCCTCCCAGACATAGCTGCTGCCTGAACAAGCAGAAGTATGAACTAAAGTTCTGGCTGCAGCAGTGATTGCAAACATGAAATATGTAGGAGCTGAATAGAGGCTGAAAGGACATCTCTGGGACATTCCTTCTTATGTAAAGAAGCTTCAACAAATTTAGAGCACATAATTCTGTTGGTGTTTCTGTAAAGGTTACCAGCTGCTAAGAAAATGAAAGCAGTAACCAGAGCACTGACAAAAATGCAGTTCTTCTCCAAGGCCATAATATCCACCAACATTTCAGGCCAGGCCAATATAAATTTTCAATCTTAATATCAACCAGGATAATTAACAAGCATATTAAAGGGGGCTTCAAAAATGGATTTTAATTATTTTCTTTTTTGAAGGGTCGTACTTCTTTGCTGCTCTGAAGTCTTTCAGGCAGCTACATTTTCTTTTTTTTTTTATAGCAGTATAGAAAGTACACACATGGCTTCAGAAATAGTCAGATGGACATAAAGGTTCATCTTAATGCCATAGAATCAAATCAGAATAAAGGACAGTATTAATTACTATATGTCTCATACTTTTTTTCAGGGTGCCCTTACTGAACAAATAAGAACAAGTTCTGAACAACTTCCTTTCGCTTTTCTGGTCTGTCTAGCTTTTAAGAACTTAAAACTCTGACATGGTAGTTCAAAATGGGTAAGCAAGACCCTGCAAATTAGCTTTCACACACCATGTTTTGCTATTTAGTTTAATAAAGCAAAAAATTTTAACCATAATTCACCACCTTTTAGCTGAAACCAGAAGCTAAGGTCCCATTCCTTCTCAGCAGCCAAAATGACAAATATTAAGCTTGCAAGGGACCACCTGAATACCGAGTTCTCACACTGAAATTTTTAAAAAAATTGATTAAAAATACAAACAAACAAACCAAACCACACAACAGGGAGGAAGAAGGAAGAAACTCTCAATCTCCATGCAAACCAGTATTTTTTTTATAGCAGAATTAATTCTTCCTTCAAAATCATGACACTTGATTACTGGTAGAGAAGTGAGAGGAAGGAAATTGTTCTGATGCTGTATAATGAAATGGAAAATTGCAGGACTTGGGACAATTTCCAATAAGCCCATTGCCCAGACATAAGAAGATTCCAATGCCATTACTACAACCCTTGAACTTGTAAATACTGAAATATCAAAAATACAATTAACCTGCAGAATTAACCTGCAGAATCTATCATAAAATAATCCTAGTAATATTGCAAAAGGGATGTTTGTCATCTTCTGAAATCCAGATCTGAGACTTAAATTAAGCTTTTCCTCATGGTCCAAGGATAAACTGCACAGAGAAAGTGTAACTGTTTCAGTTCCAGACTTATGACCTCTTTGCAGGGTTGGTGGTGGGAAGGAAGAAGACAGGAAGAATATCTACAGTTTTCACAGGTAGTGGCCAATTCCCTTTTACCTCCTGGCTCAGCCCTGCTTTTCCTGCTATTTGCCTGCCCATCTGCTTAAGAGGTACCATGCACTCAAGCGCTCATCCCCCTTCTGCCCAGAGCCACATTAGAGCTGAGATGACATTGTGTGGAGCACAAAGGAGTATCTTTCTCTAAGACAGCTACTGAGTTAGTGTGCTTTTACATCCGGAATAGAAACTGCATGCTTAGAATGCTGACTGCAATTAGACAAAATGCAATAGATATGGTCTCTTAAATAGGAAAAATGCCTTCTCCTGAAACATGGACTGCATTTCTTCCAAAAAGATGCTGGATTCCTGTTTGTTAACCTGACTGCAGCTGCAGAAAATGCTGTTGCCTTTTGAGATTTCTGTACAATAATTCTGAAGTCTCATTTCTTGTCACCCTGCCGCAGCAACATTCCATTTAGCAGACATTCTCTTTTTAGTCTCTCTTGCCACAGACATTCATTTACATCTATTTTACATGAACTAAATTTGGCATTAACTGTAGAAGACCAGATGCTTAAATGATACAAGAGCTGACTGCAGTGCTCATCTTTATTTACTGCTCTGGCTTGAGCTGTATTGATTTCTAAACATTTGCATATGTGCCAGTGAGATCTGGCTTTTTTTCTCCCCATTACTTCTATTGCATGAATTTAATTTTTCCTCATTCAGGTCAGGTCACTGATTTCTGACTGTAGCATCCCTTTTCATAGTTCACAATACAGCTGTGGATAAGCATTAATTTCATGTATACAGCCAGTATTTTTTTCGGGTAAGTACAGGATAGGTGCTGGGGGATGTTTGGTTTTTTTTTAAGCACTGTCCAGGTTAGGCCACTTTTCCTTATTTTTCTCTTTAAACACTAATACATACCACTTTATATGAGTGAGCCTTTTACATTGAAACCTTCATTTCAATTAAATAATATGGTAAGCACTTTCTTGGTTTTTTTGCTTGGTTTTGGTGGTGGAGTTTTTTCTTGGGTTTGGTTTTTTTCATCTATCTACTTACCTACTGAGATGCATGTATGTATCACAGACACATGAACAACAACAGCCATGTAAAACTAGCATCACCACAACTACCACCACATGGGTCAAATCTAACACACAGAACATATGCTGAGAAGAATCAGATTTCTGTTACATGAATTCTGCTATTGCATCCATATAGTAATTTGTGCTGCAAAACCAAACCTTGTTTCTCTAAAATTCTAGTTTCTGTCTGAAATAAGATATAAACATTATCTTCATTTACTGCTTCCTTCAAAGTCACATGCACATTTCTTTTCAATGCATTTAACTGTTCAGCTCAAATTCTTATTCAATAATTAAATTAATCATACAGATATTTTCTCTTTTTGATCCTTTTCATTGAAATGCAAACCACATCTTTATTATGTCTTTTTAAAACCCTAAAATAGCACAGTTACCTAAAAAGCACTTGTCATTTTGCACCTCTTTATTAGCAGAAGTCCTTGACCTAGTAAATACATCACAACTTATCACTGTCAGAAAACTGTTTCTTCCCTGTGTTTTAAAATCATGTTCATTGTCTGATGGATTCTCGGCATTGTCTTGGTCTGGCAGATCAATCAACCCAACATTTTATTAGTCTTCAAATAGAAAATACCATATACCAGCCATGGAGAACTTACCAGGGCTGAATCCAGTCATAGTGCCTATAAACAGGAACAGGGATGATTCCCATCTCCAAACACCTCAACTACTGCCACCAAGCAAGGGCACCACAAAGCAGGATGGCACCCATAGTCTTACTCCTTCTGTGGTGCCAAGGGACGTAGATGGGCCTGCGGGCCAGAAGACCTGCTTGGTGTAAAATGTTAGCAGATATTATCCCTTATGCAGGTAATATCCTAATTGCCCTTCCAGGTGCACACACAAGTAGTAAACCACTAACACTTTAAACACAAACATTTTTCATAAACTTTAGCATTGTGACTTTTAATGATAATCCCTTTTTATTCATGCCCAGACAACTAAGAACAAAGAGCATGTAAAGTTTTGTTCAGAACTGCTTCTCCAGCTGCAACTGTGGCAACTTAAGAAAATTCCAAATCCTTGCAGCCCATCCCTGCCATTTCCTGTCCCAAGGCTGTCTCCCTTCATATTTGTCAATTAAATAACTGTGTAAGGAATAATTAAAACAACTCTGGTATCTCTACTCCTTGAATGGTCAGAAAACTTTTTTGAATTTCCAAGACAAATTTATTAATCAAAATTTTATCTCTTTTGCTCTTGTAACGAAGAGCATACTTTAAAATTTTCTTTTTCCTCCTTGATGTTTCTCACTCAATTTGTACATGGTACACTATAACTCTTCCCCAGCTTCATTCTGCTAAGCTAAAAGAAAAAAAACACACACCTTTCTTTAATCCATTTTTATCAGGTGGATTCTGCATTCCTGCACAAATCCTTGCAGTCATCACTGAACATGTTCCCAGTATAAAGCATTTTTTTGCAACAGGAATGACAGAACTATATACTATCTCCAGTGAGGTTTTACATGATTTCTTATACAAAATTAAAAGTTCTTGGCTTCTAGGAAAAAAACCCTCCCCTTCCCCTAAGCTACATCACAGTAGCTATTCAACTCTCACCTCCCAATCAAGCAATAGACCAATACCACCTTGCATTCTATATTACTTCCAAAAGAGAAGCCCTAGTTGTACAGATCCCTGTAATCAGCTTCTAAGAGTTCTTATGCTATTATAGTATTTAAAGTGGATGATTAATCCACAAGGTCATATAATTCTTTCTGGAGGACAACTCAGTGTGAAAGACTTAACAAAACCCCCATAATTCATGATTAATATATTAATTGTTAAGATTAATTAGGCACTTTTGGTATTCTGAATGGGAGACCTGCCATATGATCTACCAGCTTTCACACCATGCTCTCAGTACTGCCCTCTAATCAAGTAACATCCCACAAAAGACCTAGATCCATCTTCACTAACCCAGTGCAAAGGCTTCTGCTGAATTTCAAGACCCAAATGAGGCCCAGATTTGCTGTATAGAAGCATCAACATTGCCAGGAAGCATTTTGATTGACAAAAGTTTCATAGACATCAACACACTTTGCTCAGTGGTCATTCTAACAACCACAATAAAGAGCTTTACCTAAACACAAGTGTTCACAGCATAATGAATGTCATAAATCAAGATGCCTGTATAACTTTCTGGGAACAAGGCTGCTAAAATATAAGAAGCAGACACTGAGCATATGTGTTTTTCCAACGTCAAATGTAAAGAGTTTGTACTCAGGACAGCCATAAACATAACTCCAAAACTAGACAACATGCTTTTTTGATGCAAGTTCTTGCCTTGAATTTTAGGAGCACTCAAGTTTTCATAACAAAGCTCTCTGTACTTGTGGGGTTTGGGTTTTTTTATGCAGAAGTTGCAGTAATGAGGAAGCCTACTGAGTGCAAAGTTTCTTTCTACAGCATCTTTTGTTGGCAGCGACTGCTTTTTAACATCACTGTCATACTGACGAAAGACAACAGAAGTCTACTATTCCTTTTCATTTCCATATGCAATTTACCACCAACTAAAAACATGCTGCAATCTTTCAAGGACCAGTCTTTTCAATTCACATCTATCAGCATACAGCAATACCTAAATAAATTTCAAGGCAAAAACCTGTTCATAGGGAAATTTAATAAATATTCATTCTTTTGGATTTTATCATCTCCAATAAGCATGGTTACTAACACATAAACCCACATTGTAAAAACAGGAGAGAAAAGAGGAACTTGAAAGTTCAAACAGTGAGCCATACTTCTAATCAAGAAAAAATCCAATCAAACCAAGTTATAATAAGGCAACACAAAATTGGTACATCCCTGCACTACGACTGACTACTGTTTTATCTGCACCTGGCTTTCTGATAATAAGAACTGATAAACTGGAGAACTGATAAACATGTCCAAGACTCAGATGCTACAAATGGGAATAATTTCCTTGGCAGCATGGTATTATTAGAAGAAAGCTTGTGAATTATGGACATTACAGAGGACAAAGTTTTAACCTTGCTGTAAGCCATTTAATCACTGTAGGATACAATGATCAAGTTTTAAAAAAATTAACTTCTGTTGTACTAGTGGGTGGTGCTGTCACATCTATTTGTAAAGTTTTTCTACCAATTTTTGTGCTTGAGACACAGTTTTGCTATGTAATGCAAGCAACAATAATTCCCCATTTACAATTGTTATGAATACAGAATATGAAGATATTCTGCACCTGTAAAGATGACAAGAAGGAACCAAAACCAAAGCCCAGATCCATGGAGGTGTTTTCAAAAATTACAAGGCTCTTGTTAAAACACCTTTTCTAGCTCCAGTTCCTGGAATTCCCTGCACATTACTCTTTAGGCAATTGGTGCAACAGGAGGATATAGAAACGTTTGCACTCCATAAACATGTCACTGTCATAAACTCAGATGGATTTCTATCCTTTTTACCCCGAGAGCTTCTAGACTGCTATTCATTGGACTATGATATTCAACTGTGCAGCTTAAACCAACACAATACAGAAAGCAGTAAGGTCCTAAAGTTATAGTTTATGTCATTAGCACTAATCCAAGAATTTACAAGTCTTGGCTCTACTTAACTTTTCAACAGTAACATATAAAACAGTATCTGCACTGCCAAACGATAACCTTTTGTTTCTATATGCCTGTCCTGCTCTCCAGACATGCACACACAAGCTGCTTGTGTTTATGCCAAACCCAAAGGGAGACTCTGTACAGAACAAAACTACCAATTCACTGCCCACCTAGGAGGATCTTACTTGTTCTAGGACATTTATTCTCTTCCCATATGTTCCTACAACATGGAAGCTTTTGATTCAGCACAAGTTTTATCAGCCTGTTGCCTTTGTGGAGTGTATTAAATTACTCTTAGGTATTTGCAATTAAGAATGTCATTTCATTACTCCATGGAGAGGGACATGAAGATAATAATAGTGCAGAGACTGTCAGTAGCAGTGCAGAGATCCCTGGAACACACCAGAGCATTAGGGCATACCAGTCTCCCCCAGTACTGCATGTCTCTTTTCCACATTTCCCACAAAGAAAGAAAAGCCATTCACAACCCTAGGAGCACATCAACCATTCCTTGTAACCTGCTTATAGTATTTGCTTGCCTGCTCCATGCTTCAGCTTCCTGTCCAACTCCATAAGGTGTATTAATGCAGCTAAGATGCTTACATCCCACCTCAGGGCCTGTTTCCGGATCCTTTGGCTTAATGAAAGCTCTATTAGTACCTACATTAAGCTTTAAATCCTGATCTGTGCTAAACATAGGCCTTCTGTTACTTGAAGGTCAGAAACAAAACAAAAAAAAAGAACAAGCTGAACTTATGTGAGGAGTTACTATATTTTTGTCATTTCCATCTAGATTCTGAGGAGGAATAAACATGGTCTCTCACAACATAAAACAAAAGCATCACTAGAGAGAGAGTATCTGCTGAGATACAAAACAAACTCCAGGGAGATAAATCCCAGCAGTCTGAGCACCACAGATGAATGAGTAGACCTGTCAAGACAAAGAGAATTTCTTAAATGGTCTGCATCTATCACCACCGTCAGCTACACCTTAGCAGTGGATCACTCCCTTTCAGGATAGATTAACACGTAAAAATTAACTCTAAGGCTGATCACTTAAGTCCATACTGCAGTGGGTATCATTTTAATTACACTATTTTGTTATCAGGAGTAATTAGAGTAACCTTATTGGTGCTTTCATCATCCTAAGTGTACATTTTCCTATATTACTTCATCCTTTTCATTTTTAATTTGTGTGCTTTAAATCATATGCCTTCTCTTATACAGCATCTTACGCAGCAACACTCCTAAACCTGAAACTGTGCTGTAAAAATCTAGCAGAGGAATTGTTTCATCCACTGCTGAGATACAGATCTTTGGAGCTCAGCCATGCTGAACAGCAACTTGAATCTCCCCTGGACACTCGGGGATTGCGTTGGCATGTTTCTCCATATTGGGTCTTTGACGTTTATGTTTCACATCAAAGATGGGACAATCAATAGCATACTGTGCCCAGCATGACAACACCAAATAGATAAAATGCTACGTATTGAATTACATAGGTATTGGCTGGAGTTCTGCCAAGAAGCTCAGCTTCATACACTATTATAATTAATTTCATTTCTTACAGGCCAGATATTTAAGTCCATCTTTTTTCCATCTTCCTCAGCTTTTACTACAGATTTTTTTTGGTGGATTTTTTTTTTTTTTTTTTTTTATGGCATGATATAGACATTGTAGTTTCTTCTTGCTCTTGCTCTACCCAGACTCTAAGATATAGAAGATTTTCTTCTTAAATTCATATATTTTAATTAAAAGAAAAAGTGTAAAATACTAGACTGTCAGACATAATTAAAGCTAACACAGTGTTCCAGATCAGAAACTCTAATTAAGTTTCAGTATCTCCTATTGCTAATAATCACCCCAGTCAGCAAATATCACTGATGAAGTCCTCCCCCCTCTTGCCTTTCTGCCCTTAAGGCATTGCTGCCCCAATACTTAATTAGAAATTAAACATTTTCTCACTGTACAAGCTGGCTACACTTGTACTCCTATTTAAAGTTCACAATTAGAGATGCTTCTAATGTTGGAAAATAATTAATCAGCATAAGAGAAAAATATCTTTCTTGAAATGTGTAAAATCGACATTCTGTGACCAACTTTTTGTGGCAAAGAACCCTGAAATGTAAGGTTCCAATATTAACAGTCACAAGTTTCTTGCTTGGGAAAAGGAAATAGAAGATGAAGAACCAAAGATTAAATTGACGAGAAAGACATAAAGATTCGTGCAAACAGGAGGAGAAAGGTAAGAACCCTAAAACAGATTATAAAAATAATGTAATTCTTTTAGTGGTGGCCCAGTAACAAAACCTAATCAAAATAATTGGTCACATTTTAGAAGTTTGCTGCTAGTTATTTAAGACTAGGCTTCCTGGAGTTTACAGCCCATCCCTTGCCAAGGAAATGGCAGTTTTCCTTCTTACTGTCAGTGTTATACTATGTGTAAATTGAGTTGTGGATTTCTGCTTTCAGGACTGTCAATCTAGATTTCATTCCCACTAAATCACCTAGCAAAAGAAAAGAAAAACACACAACATTTTAAAGTGTCTGTTCAGTCTGTGGCAGTATACTGAATTCAAAATGGGTACAAGTTTTAATATATTCTAACCTAGAAGACACTAAAGGGGACATCTTAACTAACAGCTAACAGTATTAATTCTAACATCTTAGTATTTAACTATTTAATTTCACAGCATGTATTTGTCAAAAATGAATAAACCAAATACACTGAGGTATCCTTCTACCCAACCAGCTAAAAAACAAGGCTAACTTCCAGCATCACATGACAGCAAAAGAAATGCTGTCCTGGTGGTGAAGCAACATTTTATGTTGCCAGCTGGGAGACTCAGGAGAAAAAGTGACCTTAATATACTCTTTTACTGGAGCTAGTGGAAAATAAATGCACTGAAACAGTTAATATGCCTCATTCTGTGGAAAGAAAAAAAAAAACAACACCTTTTCTGGGCAACTCAGCTGGTTGCTCTATGTAGGGATATGAAGCACACCCTCAGGACAGTCCACAGGTCCTGCCCTTTCGGCAGAGGCTCCCAGGCAACAAATGGCAGCCGTTTGGAAAACAGAAAGAAAGAAAACTTAAAATAAAAAATAAATAATCAAAGACAATCTGAAAAAACTCCAAGGGCTAGTCTGTCCCCTGGCTGTGTCATTAAAATCAGAAAGGAAAATATGAGACATGAAGGGAAACAGACAGTTGCTTTATGTTGTTTCCTGGATTACTCTGCTGTTTCTCTCCAGCCACATGAGGCAGCAATGGCTGCGGGCAGTGACAGGCATTAGGAACAGACTTGTTTCCATGCCCTTATTAACTGGTGTTCTAAGGCATCGACAATAACATGTACAAAATACAGTCTGCATTTGCTCTGTGTACATAAGCATTGAGCAACTGGTTCAATTGGGGCTCCTGCAGGGTAGAGGAGACAACTTTGACCTGACCTATTCAATTGACTCAAAAGCTGAGTAGAGCATGAATGAAGTCTCTATTTGTCTTCCAGAGCTACTGAATTTACTTGACTCTCCCTTCTCCTATACACTTATCAAGTCAATATTGATCACATTCCACGAAAGCATATAGGGACCAAGAACCACTGCGGTGCAGAACCCAAGCAACCTGGATTTGAAGGGATCACAAGAAAAAGGCTGATGAAAGCACAGCCAGCCAATCCATACAGCCTGCACTTAACACTCCAAGTTTATTATTGCCCTCACCTGATCACCACAGACACTTACAGTTGGATTCAGTGATCTTAAGGGTGTTTTTCAACCCGAGAGATCCTATGGTTGTACAAACAACACCACAAAAACTAGCAATGGTTTCAGAAAACTTGTCCTAACACAGAAAATCCATAGAATATGTTGTCAATGCCTCAGCCAAAAAGGGAAAAATTATTAAATCATACTTTGCCATGATCCAAAAACCCAAGTAAATGCTGTCACACACACATCTCAGAGCACCAACACTTCAGAATTCAGCTTTACAGGCCTCTTAACAGATCTTTTTGTGATTTATCTGTTATACATCTTCTTACCTAGAGAATCTATTCAAGTGATAAAAGCCACAAAAGCTGTTCCATGTTTTAAGAATTGATAACAATGTGATTTTAACTACACCATGCAAACAGTTACATGTCAAAAGAGCCAGAGTCAACTCTCTTTTTGATTTGTGGTTCATATAGTTCTCATTTTCTTTAAAGCAACTGACTATCTCAACAAATTATTACTGTTTTGCACTGTAATGTATTTCAATTTCCTACATTTCATTTAACAATACAAGTTCGGACTTCTAACAGACATTTTGGAAGAAGACTTGCTGTAAAACAACATTTTGGCAGCAGGGCAGTCACAACTCAAACATAAGAGGAATACTGCAATTATGTTGCACAAATACTTCTTTCAGAATTGTTTAAATACACAACTACATAGGAAGAGCAATACCTATGACCTGCAACTGCTGAGGATAATGTTTGAACCTTCCAAAGGTCTACTCTGATTTTGGGCTTGGGAAAAAAAAAAAAAAAAAAAAAAGTCATCACACTGAGCTTTGCATTGCTTCAAACTTACAATATCTATGGATCTTCAGACCATTTTATACGCCAGTACTCAATTCCTCACATCCTTGAAATAATGCAATTAAAAAGAAAAAGTTTTAAAAAGTTTTAATGTCAGCTAGTCAACATTGCAAGTGAAATGCATATAAACTTGCTAGCAAAAGATATCTTTGTAAGACGTATCACAAATATAATTACCTTATATTCATGAGAAAGTCTCATCTGACTTACTGGAAGACTTCAAATTATTACAGTTTAATGAGAAATACCTAACATGACTGAATAAGATTGATTACTTAACTGGGGACTTCATGAAAAGGCAGATAAGCTGGGTTCAACAAAAACTCTGGTGATTATATTAGTAACTTAAGTAACTTAATTACATAAAATATAATGGAAACCTATT
>JAOEGS010009741.1:0-26878 GCA_025447755.1 Corythornis vintsioides | reverse complement strand
AAATGCATTAAAAAAGAAAATAATAAATGCATTAAAAAGAAAATAATAAATGCATTAAAAAAGAAAATAATAAATGCATTAAAAAGAAAATAATAAATGCATTAAAAAGAAAATAATAAATGCATTAAAAAATAATGCATTAAAAAAAGAAAATAATAAATGCATTAAAAAAAAGAAAATAAATGCATTAAAAAAGAAAATAAATGCATTAAAAAAGAAAATAATTGCATTACTTACTCCCCATCTCCTGGGGGTGGCATTCTTTTAGGTGGTCAAAGCTAAGTTAGCAAATTTCTCAGAATAAATTTAGGGGAATGTGCACCAGGACAGGTATCTCGAATGGATGCCTGCTGCTGCTCTCTGCTCGGAGATAAAGCCACCGTAACTGCGAAAAGTTTAATTCAAAGTGTAAACCAAAACAAGCCAGAAAACACGCCACCGAACGAACCGAGGTGAAACGGGGGAAGCCCAAGGCAGAGCTGGTGTTGGAATCGGTGCGGGAGGTGCCGCAGCGCGGGGCAGCCTCACACCTGCGGCCGCTCCCCGTTCGCTGCCTCTGGGGACGGGCGATGCCCCGTGTGGCTCCCAGGACGTGCAAGCGGCAGCACTGACACCAGACCGACGAGCAGAGGCTTCGCCGTCACAACGCCCAGGGCGACTCGCTCCTCTACAACGCGGGGTCCCAGGGACGCGGGACAGCGAAGGCGAGAGCCTCAGGCCGGCCCACGCCACACGGGACGCGGGCGGCTCCCCCTCGCCTCAGGCCGAGCAGGGACTGAGCGCGGCCGGCGGGAGGCGGATGGGGCTCCTCGCAACGGTCACAGCGCGGCGGGCGGACAGACAGACAGACACACAGACCGCGGGTTTCACTCACTTCTCCCCTGAGCTCGGCCCCACCGCAGCAACAGCTCCCAGCGGCCGCGACCCCTTTCCTTCCTCCTCCTCCAGCAGCGCTAACCCCACCCCCGGCCTCGGCCACCGCCTCCTCCCGCCGCCGCCGGCAGTTTGAAGGCAAATCCGGCTGCGTCACTTCCCGCGCGGCGGGCTGCGGTGGGAGGGCCGCCCGACCGCGCCGCGCCTCGGCTGTAGCTGTGATAGAGCGCATGGCTGGGGGGATTTGTTAAGGAAAAGCAAAACCAAACACACACCCTCCCCGCCACGAAACCACATCAAATAGTCGTCGTCCGCACCATCCTCCCACCCCGCCCTCAAAAATCCAAGACCAAAAACAAAAAACCCCTATCCTAAAAGACAGTTGCATTGGCCGGGAATCGAACCCGGGCCTCCCGCGTGGCAGGCGAGAATTCTACCACTGAACCACCAATGCTTCACGGATCAGCCTCTCCACCTCTGACAGCAAAAGGTGATACGGGAGGCCCCGCTGCTCCACTCACAGACCCACGAGAGCTGCTGAGGGCACCGACGGGCGGTCAATTCACCCCCTTAGCCGTGAAGCGGCTCTAAAGGCCGTCGTTCTGGGAAAGGACAACGCACCAGGATACGGCAGGGCCTGGGAAGAACCAGATGCCCGAGCTCAGGAAGCCCTGGGAAACTGCCCTCGATGAAGCAGCAGCCGCAGGTCAGCGCCCGGCTGAACAGACTCGTCCGCTTGGCGGCAAGTCGGATCTCAGCCTTGGGCGCAGTGAGAGCCCGTCAGGTGTTCTCGGAAGATCTGCAGCCTGATGGTGCCTTTTAATTAATTAATTCGGTTAATTATCCCATCACTTGGAGGAGGAGACCCTTCTGAAGAGAGCTGAGGGGATCACCCTTCTCTTTGCAGGTGCCTATTGAGTGAAAACCAGCGCTGTGTTTCCCCCCTCCCCCCTGAATGTGTAAGAAATTGGATATATTCTGGTATTTGCAGGAAGATGCTGGTTTCTGCATCAGCAGTTTGAGATGTGAACTTCAAGTTAAGCGAACTTTCAGAGCCAACTTTCCCTCGTAATGAACGTGAAAGCTATGATGTGCAGCATCTCTCAATAACTATACGTAAAGTATGCATAATAAATAACTAAGATTTAATTATTTCCATGAAAGAACCAGCAGCAGAGGACAGGAAAAGAGCACCAATAAATTGAACTCTATCAAAATATATCCTTTTGAGAATAGGTCACCAACATGAGATGACAGCAAAGCCTGCTATTAAACATATGCACATTTTCTGCTAATTGGTACAGCTGTTGCAGTGCAAAGGGGACTACAGGGAGAGAGGTCTGAAGAAGCAAAGGAAGAAAATGCATTTGGGCACCTAATGTTTACATTCCATATTTGATTAACCAAACCAAGAATTTGATTTTCACTTACAAAAATGCACTGTAATTTTTAATACCCAAACAGGTGTTACACTACAGCAACTGATTCTGAGAAAACAGTTTTTAAAACTCAGGAATGTCACTGATCACCACTAGCTGGTAATTCAGGCTGTTGTGGTACTGACTGGCAAAGTCAGGATAAGGATGCACAAATAGATGGTCCAAACCACCACCATGTAACCCTGCAAATCCCAAACATGCCAGTAAGCATTCAGAGATCATTTAGATTCAGACCTGGTAAAAGAGGATGCCTGTTGGGACAGAAACAGGTACAGAATTATCTATGTCCATGAGATCATGCAAGATTGTTAAGGTTACTCACTAGGCATGTAACAATCAATAACTTTCTTAAACGAATTGTGCAGTGGTCTATGCATTTAATTGGAAGATCCACAAGAACTGATAGGCAGAAAGGTATTTATAATTAAAAAAAGACATTATATATACATATACACACAGAATATATCTATATATATCTATATAGATATCTATAAATCAGTAAACTTGAATAGTGCCTTTATCGAGAGCATCTTAAGGCATTCAACCATTTTACTATATTGACTCAATGTATTATCTTCTTGCTTTGGCTGAATTAAAACAAACAGATTAAAGATCTGATCTGAAACATCAAAGACATCTGAAACCAAAGCCTAAAAGTATCTTGGGTGACAGCAGCATTGTCCAAAACCCCATCCACCGCACTGCCTATTAGCTGAATAATATTAAAAGGGGTCTAAATAAATCATTCCCACTCACAGCTTTGCAACAGCAGAAGATACATCAGTCTCAAAGAGACTTTCTAGCCATATATTCTATAGAATCTATTACAAATCCAGGATAGAAAAGATACAGCAAGAGGGCCTGCCCTAGGATAGAATGCCATCAAATATCAAATAGTATTTACAGTACAGTTACAGGATTATAGAACCTTTTATAAATACAATTAATATGTATACAAGGGCACATAAATTTGTTTGCATTCAAAATGAAAGCAACCCAAAATAAAAAACTTAATGCAGAATTCTACAGCTGCTGGCTAGGAGCCTCTCTTCTCAACTGCCTGTACAAACCAATCCCCATCCCAGGTCACCACTACAACACCCATGTTTTAAGCAGCAGCTATGAAGAATCTCCATAGACTCTGTGTATGAAACATCCACGTTTCTAAACATGGGTAAGGTACAACATGTTGGAGAGTTGTGACAACATTCACCTGTAACTTTCTCAGAGAACATGGACTGTAACAGAATGTTTTCAAGAACATAGATAATACTTCAGCATATAGGTGGTGAAATTCAAACGAGATACATTTCAACTTCTAACACAAGGTAAGAGAAAATGCCAGAAGCATCTACCAAATTCTGGAGATATAAGCTCTTCTTATATATGTTTCCAAATGGTAAAATAAAATGTATTATTTCAGTACTTGCACATGTCCTTGTCAATTATTTCCTTCAATAAAAGCAATTGGGTCTGCTTGTATAGAACTGTGGTGCCTTTGTGGGACCCTGTTTTATTTTGTTTTTTGAATACACTGGCTATAGATCAGTTATAGTGTTTAACTAGAATACACCACAATACAATGCATGCAGAGGAGAATTATAGTCATATAAAAAGGCAAATTTAAGTCAATTTAGTGAAGAATTGACATTACTTTCTCTGCACATCTTGCAAATGGTAAGGCAAGCTTAATTGCATTACTTTTAACCAGTAGTATAGTATGCTTTACTCCAAGACAAGCAAACCAGTTTCACTGGGATACTTACTATGAAGGATAATCTTGAAACTTCATTTATATGGAAAATGGTATTTTTTCACATAATATATAAAATGAAGTAGTTATACACTGCAGCATTTTATAATATTTAAGCAAAAATAAATGAAACTGAGAAGATTTTCTATTTCAGCAGCTGTGGAACAGGCAGACAAAACGTGTATTATGAAGCTACAAACCCATTTTCATTCTAGAAAGTGACTAAATACCTGCTTGAGAAAAGAAATTAATTTTTCCTATCTTCTAACCATGATAAGCATTTCACAGTAGAGGTTTGAACTACCACAAACATCATCTCCTGTGACCCAACCTGTTCAATAAATTTTTGCTGCTAACCCACTTCACTGCAGTTAACTCCTTCCTCAGTTATGCCACTGAAATTGGATCACCCACGCAGCACACTCACAAGAAACCTGTGAACAGAACACTAAACAGGGAGCCTTTTTTCACTGCCAAAAGTGTTGAGCACAGTTCTGGAGACAGCTGCACTGGCACAAAAAGGGACACTGAAGTGGAGCACAGAAAGGGAGCGAATGGCCATATGCACACAAGAGCTTCTTAAAGCAGCTTGGTGGGAAAAGTAAACTAGTAACTGGTGTTTGCTGCAAGAACACCTCCAAACACCAACTCAGTGATGTTTAGTCACAATGCCAGTGCCATGGCACAAATAATAGCTTCAGAAAGCTGTCAAGCTTACAGGCATACTGTTAAACTGTCCGTTGGAATTCAATTCCAAGGAGAAGGAAATGTTTTAGAAGACATGAAGTTTACTAAAAATAGTGCATTTTCTTTACCACTGTGTCAGCTTCAGCAGAAAGTAGGAGAGAAAAACGTAATTCTGCCTCTTGCCTTAACTCCTGGGCTTGTCTCAGGGAAGCTGCTTAGGGGGTTGCTCCCCTCCCTCCTTGCTCCCAGTACCTCAGTGCCCCTGGTGTGGATGGGCTGCTGCCCCATCTTCCTCCTCACTGGCTGTCTAACTGGGAGCAAACTGCTAAATCCCAGTGAAACTGGGCTCCAAAGCAACAGTCTCAAAAACCATAATGTATCATCTTTTCCCATTACTATCTCACATATATCAACCGGCCTAAAATTTATTTTTCGAGCTAAAAATTCCCCCTAAAAAGCAGATGTGTATAAACTTTACAGTTTTTTCCTGGGTGACTTGGTCTAGGTGCCCTTGCTCTGGCAGGGGGGTTGGACTAGATGATCTTCTAGCTCCCTTCCAACCCCTGACATGCTGTGATTCTGTGAAGTAGATTTCAGAAAGTTTATTTCCTAAAGCTTCTTTTTCTCTTAGAACTACAGAAGACCAGAGGACAGGAGACAATCAAGTACTATGAGTGAGCAGTCCTGCTTTGAGAGCACCAGTCACATGCTACAGCATTACTAACATTAAATTCAATTACTAATTAATAAAATAACTAGTTCTAATGCTTTATCACTTTACAATCATACTACAGCCAATAATTAAATTTTCAAATCTCAGATCTTTGCCACTACCACAGCAGCTGGAAACATTTCACCAGACAGATGGCTCCGTTTTTCCTACACTGTGAATAATTAGGCTAAATAGAGTGAGAAGTAAGGGTACAGCAGCCTTTTTTTTTTTTTTCTTCCTTTTCAGAAACATATCAAGGAGCTTTATTAGTGTAAAGTAGGTTTTATATTTTGACAATGCAATGAAAAACTGTCATTAAGAATTCTGAAGCAGAGATTTGTTTTCTAAAATTATTCAGTATATGTACAAATATATATCAGGCATCATCTCAGAAAAAATGTTAAAAAAAAAAACAAAACCAAAAATCACTATTTCCTATTTTGAGTACTCAGAGTACAGAGAACCAAAAATAAAATAATTCAGGTGATTTTTTTTTTCACCTAACATCAAATCTCTTCTAAACTAAACAATTAACAATGCTGGAATAAATTAATATTTGAGAAGAATTTCCCTGTATTCTGGGGAAACAAAATGTACAGAGAGAGAAATAGAAGACACAATTTTCTTAGTGTTCAAAAAAAAAGAAGTGTGCATGTATTACCTTAGCAATCTCCTCTCGATTCTCTTAAGAGACTTACAAAATTGCAGCTGTAAAATTGACTCGGGTTTTAACCTTTACTAAACATAAACTAGATCCCGGTTCTGAAGTCCTCTACCTGCCTGTTCATCATCATCATCATCTTCTGACTGCTGTTCTGAATTTTGGGAAGGAGAACTAGCATACTCGTATTCAATGGGCTTTGGGTTGTTGTATGGGTAGCCATTGTCATCAAAAAACCTTCGGAATGTGAACTCATAAAAAGCGTGTTCGGGATGCTTTCCGTTCTTGTACCACCCGTTAAGTGTATCGTTTCTGTTTCCCTCCTTATCATCATCACTCCACAGTTTATCTGGATCCACGGGGTCGAAGTTTGACGTGTCCGTGGGATGGGCAATTTTGGGAATGTAGAAAGCAGCCTGGCGCCGCAGATCACTTGAAAAATCAATTGTTTTAAAAAATGGATGAGCTTTTATTTCATCTGCACCATTCTTGCCTAAACGATCTTCTGGCCCTCGGCAGAGTTTAATAATAAGGTCAGAAGCCTCTGGAGTCAATTTAGCTTGAGGTGGAATATGAAGTGCAGTCTGCCAGTTGATAACCTTGAAAAGCAAACACAAGTGTTATTCTGTGTATCACTGAAAAAGGAAAAAAAACACAGTGAAAAATTAAAGCAATCGTTCACCAAGGGGAAGTTTTCGTGCTGAAGAGAGGGAAACATGAAGCTGCTCTTTCAGAAACACAAAAAATATTTCATCTGGAAATCTGGCAAAATCCAGGTAAAATTAATTTACATTCTAAACCTAGAGTCTGGCACAGAAGAACCCTGCTATAAACCAACAAAGATAATGTAAAATTCAGCACCTGAAACCTGCCTGAGATCAGGTATGTGGCTTACAATCAAAAAACAAAAAAAGCTAAGTAAATTATTTTTTATTTGATACACTGCAAATATTAGCAAATTTTAAATGATTAATAATAATAAATGCTGCACTACTTTTGAGTCAACTAATAGCCTGCAACTGAATGCAGTTTTGCCAAAAAGGCCTCTATAGAAGACTGCCCTGGAGGCCTCTCTGACACCACTGGGGCTCAGGAAGGAAGGGACTGATGATTCTGAGCTGCCAGTAACCCTGAGCAGCCACAGTCCTTTTCATGTTGAGCACCTGCAGATATATCACCAATGGAAATCATCCAGAAATAAGCAGGCACGGAAGCCAAGCAGTGGGAAAAGAACACCCAGGTGCTGGAAGAGGATAAGAAAGTGGAAATCATAACTGGTACAGGTGCAAGAAGTGAAAGCAAACAGCTGAGATGTAAAATGTGGTTTTTAGTTAGCTTGTTTACTTTATCACCAGATAAAACATGTATGTGGTACTTCAAGTCCCTTTATGAGTGAAGTATATCACCACAGTAATGTGAAGTTTTAAATCTTGTTATCTTGTAACATGCTTGGACAGAGCAGCACTCTCGAAAATCACCTTTGATTCTATGTCAAATCAGAAAGATTGTGAACATTTCAAGCCTGCTTTTTCAGACTGTTCAATACCAGACTTCTAAAGTTACCTTCATTTGTGTTTCCAGTGGTGTCTGTGCCAGGAATGGAGGCTGCCCCACTAACATTTCGAAGAGAATTACTCCAACACTCCACCAGTCACACAACTGTGTGTAACCTGAAATGAGTCAACACAAGGTAGTCAAAGCCTTTGTATAATTTGAGCATCTCCCCTATGAAGAAAGACTGAGGGAACTGGTGCTGTTCAGTCTTGAGAGAAAACAACCAACAGGGGAACTTTTTCATGTCTATAAATATCTGAAGGGTGAGTGTCAAAGGGAAGACCGAGGGGGGATCTCACCAATGTCTATCAATATGTTAAGGGCAGTGTAGGGAGGATGGAGCCAGACTCTGCTCAGTGTCATCCACTGACAGGACGAGAGGCAATGGGAGTCAGTTGGAGCACAAGAGGTTGAGGGGAAACACAAGGAAAAACCTGTTCCCAGTGAGGGTGCCAGAGGCTGGCAGGGGTTGCCCAGGGAGGTTGTGGAGTCTCCTCTGGAGACACTCAAGACCCGCCTGGATCTGTTCCTGGGTGACTTGGTCTAGGTGCCCCTGCTCTGGCAGGGGGTTGCACTAGATGATCTTCTGGGTCCCTTCTAAGCCCTGGCATTACCCGTTCGCAGCAAGACCTCGGGCGCGATGTAGTTGGGGGTGCCGACGAGGGAGTGTGCCAGGCAGCGCTGGTGCTGCCGCGCCGCCCTGCGCTCCAGCGGCTTCAGCCGGTCTCCACACCTGCAGCTGGCTGGGTCGCCCCACTCGCTGCTGAAATCCATGCTGTCCTGACGGGCGTGATCACCTGGAGTGGAGGGAGAAAGGAAGCAAGATTGAGGAAGGTCAGTTGTAGGCTAGCCTGACGTTTTCTTGACCTGGCAGGATTTTCTGCTTCAGCACTCAGGTCGAGAACTAAAATGGTCAATGACATCAGGATCTTGACTTTTTTTGCTTATGATATAAAAAAGCGACTTTTAACTGAAAACCCCAGTGTCCTCAATTTCTGACATAAGAAAGGACTGAGTTCGATCTTTTCTCAGTTTTTCCTTCACATAATCAGCATTGCAGGTAGAGGGTGCATATTGTTATTGCTGTCATGTAAACAGGAAAACCAACCCAACAACATTTAAAGCATCAAAAAATAAATTCATATTTTTAATATTCAACTTCTCTCCAGAGACTGTGTAACAGTCTGGCCTAAGATACATGATATTTTGATAAAAACAAGTCAAAAGTAATTAAAAAAACAGCCTTTTAAGATATGTCCTTTTTTGAAAATTAATGAATGACACATCAAGGAGCAACAAAGAAACCTGTATTTCTCTTACCACTCTGGTAGTATTTTGAGTCGTGGGTCCATCGGAAACCTGTACAGAGCCCGAAGTCAGTCAGTTTAATGTGACCATCACGGTCTATCAGGATGTTATCAGGTTTAATATCTCTGTGGATGAAGCCCATTTTATGAACACTCTCAACAGCACAAGTCAGCTCCGCCGTGTAGAACCGTGCCAGGTTTTCTGGAAAGACACCCATTCTAATGAGGAGACTCATCATATCACCTCCTGGAATGTAGTCCATTACAAAGTACAAATTGTCCTTATCTTGGAATGAGTAGTACAGGCGAACCACCCACTCATTATCAGCTTCTGCAAGGATATCCCGCTCGGCTTTCACGTGAGCAACTTGATTTCTAAGCAAGACATCTTTTTTTCTCAGAGTTTTTGTTGCATATAAAGCATTGGTATCCACTTTTCTGGCTAGGCAGACTTCTCCAAATGCACCAACTCCCAGGGTTTTGATTTTCACAAACATCGACTTGTCCATTTTAGCTCTTCTTAGCCGAATATAATTAGACTCTTTCTGGCACAACATTTTCCTCATTTGATCTCGGGCTTCTGGGGACAATCCAACCTGTGCAGCAAACAGAATTCATTCTGAAGACTGAACAGTACTTATTTCTTGGTGATCATCTTACAATTACAAGGCTTAAGCAAAGCAAACCAAATACTTATGTACAGCACGGGAAAGAATACTTAGAGGGGCTTTGATTTGTTTTAATTTACACTTAGGATTCTGTGAAAACACACAGGAGTGATACAAAGCAAAACGTGATCACTTTCAACAGCAGAATGCGTGAGGTGCCATGCACCAGGTGCTTCTCCAGAAGGAGGTATGTTTTCAAGGAGAGAAAGCTTAATTTACAAACTACTGATAAAGACCACTGCAAATGGTACATATCTGAGTAACAATATTCATCAGCTGCTTCCCTGATTCTCTCTGCACAACTAAGGGAACCCAAAACATCCCTAGGCACAGCGAGTCACTGAGGGCTAAGGAGCAGCCATGGCTAAGGCTCCCACTCTCTAAAGCACCTACAACAGAAGCCATTCAACCTCCTGACCATGTCAGTGGCATTTCAGCTGCAGAAGGGAGTATGAGACCTTCTCACTTTTGTGCTCTCTGCAGCTACACAAACCAGCTCCACGTGGCACTGTTTCCTCCTGCCCACGCACACCAAGAACCTGCTTCTGCCACAAGCCATGATCTGAAGTTCCCTCTCATTCCAGAACCCACCTCTATCTAACAGGACTTCAGCCACACTCTCTCTACCACTTCCCACTCTACCAGCTTGCTGAGAACTCACTCCTGCCCATGGTATCAGTTCTTGGCTCCCATCTGTGTACATACCCCTGTCTTGAAGGAACACCCATGGTATTGTGGCCAACAGCACTAACATTCTGACAGCTGAAACACTCACAGGCCACGTGGAACTCATCCCCTACAGTGTGGAAACCCTCATCTACAAGGGCCACGCTGCTCATTCTGGTTTTATTCCAGCATGGGGTCCTCCTAGTGTACTTTTGTTGGTTTCCATTCCTTTCAAGTGCCACTCAATCCCAGTGCCGTTGCTCTTGGCAAATTTCAAGCCCTGACATCACAATATCCCCTCTTTTCAGTTTTAATATGAGCAGAATCTTTTCTAATATTCTTTTCTCCATGACACTACCCCCACCTGGCTTGATGTTCATTCCTTCTTTTGTTTTCCATCAGCATTTTCAAAGATCTTGTATGTTCCCATTTTCATAGCTTCTCCATTAATTTATTTGCCTACCTGGCTTGAAAATCACCATCCTACAGCAACAATTTTGCAGTTCAACCCACAGTATATTCTTTTATTTTTTCCTGGATATTCTGATCATAAAATTGAACATAGACAAATTGAATCCCTGCAAACATCACGACTGCTACTCAAGCACTATCCCAGAAGTTTTCTATTTCTTACTGTCACATCTTATAATTTCTTGGTACCAAACCTTACTGCTTCCATCTCCTTAATGCTTCAGATACTATCTGAGTAACAGTACTCAGGACCATCATCAGGATTAGGTAACCACCAGTCTACATCTGTTTAAACTCTATCTACTTTGCCTGACTTACAAGGTAAATTGAAAAAAAATATATAATAGACTGAGAAAAAGAGTCAAGAGAAAAGACTGATTAGACACTGAATGATAATTCAGTATCTTAAAATTACTTTCAGGATAATAGATAAGTCACCTATTAAAGAAAACAATGTTAGAACACAGAAAATTTCTTACAGCCATCATAACAAAAACGGATCCAAAAGAGATGCAATTAGGAAAATTCATACAAAATGTTTGTCTATCCCAACAAACTTCACAGTTCTGCCTTGCTGTATTTTCCTTGAAACATTCAGCATTCAGCAAAAATGAACCACCTTTGCCAGCTGCTCAAACAGTCATGCTGTAGACATGCAGGTATTTCTAGTCAATGCCAGACCAAGAGCATCCTGAGTTTCTCTACGACACGACACAATTCACTCTCATTTTGCTCTCTCCTCACCTTGCTGTGCCTTAGGTAACCCCTTGAGTTTCTCCCTGCAGCAGAGACAGCCAGCTTAATGCTTGGCCAAATTCACACATCTGAATGAAAAGATTTTTTTGAGACAGCTCTACTCTTATTTCCTGGGAAACCTGATAGAATGCAAATCTGTTACCTATACTAGAATACAGCATCCTGTGAGGGTATTTCTGTGGGGATGCATTCTGGTTGGTTGGTTTGTTTTTTTTTTTGCTTTCAAAAATTCCTACCAAAAGGGAGAAAACAAATAACAATACTTGTTTAATCCTCTAAAAATTAATGACAATAAGCAATGAGCTCACTTTCTCCTTCTCATGAAGATTCCAAATATACTTGACTGTTGTCAGGTATATTTTCTGTACCCTGATGAAAAAGGAGAGGTCTGCTGCAGCATAACACCCCATTTCCCACCCTTTAGCCTACAATTAAACATCCCAGCTTTATATTTAATATAAATACTACATGAAATTGCATTTCATGTCTTTTCTTACATTTACTTGGGTGCTTGAAATGCAGAAGAAAAGTTGTTTCAGTGCTTTCATACTTATGCTTACCATACTACAGAACACAACACAGAAGAGAAAGTGAAGTTTGTAAATCAACATGAATTATCATCTTACACACAGGTACTCAAAAAGAGTCAAAGTCATGCTTAATTTTGATGCAGGACTGCATGCAAAGCCCTCTAAAAAGGGGGATCATGCTATTCTTAATAAATACTATGTTGCTCCAGAATCTTACTTGTCTACACAGGGATGGAGGCTACAGAGTTCAGGAAAGCTTCCCACACCTTAACAGTTTAAATCAGCTGTTAGTGGAAGTGAAAAGGAAAGAGAGAAGACTAAGAATAAAGATCTAGAATGAGTTCCAGGAAGATATCTTGCTAACATTGACATATTTGTGATTAAACAAACACTTTTCAAACACTACATCTTACAGTGAGATTTTTCAAAGAGTAAGAAAACACAGACTTATAAAATCAGCACTTCAGGAAAGTGGCATAAGCCAAAAACATTCTTTCATAGAATAAATTAAAAGTTACACCATACTTGTGTCAAATTCAGAACCACAATTAAGAAATATATATATATATAAAGTAAAACATCTCAAATTTCCATTTCTGCACATCTTAATTTCACTACTTCTATTTTCTGTTTTGACATTAGGCATGTATACATCAGTTCCAGGTATTAACCTTTTGATTTGGTTTAGTAGGGCACTGAAACAGGCCAGAAATAAAACCACTGACTGCACGAAGGCAGAAAAAAGTTGATTTAACATATTTTTATTGATATCTCATTTTTATTATCCCATTCAATTGCCCCCTTGCAGCCTGGATTATAAAATACTTAGGCACAAGGCAGCATGCCTCTTTCACTCTAAAAATCACAGATCACCACAGTGTTCTATTTAATCTATTTAACTGTTCTACAGTTAAGACATATCTATTAGAATCACCAGAGGAACAGTTCTAGTCATCTATGTAGACAAAGAAGAAAGACTTTACCCGCATCATTTCGTTCTCTAGTTGTTTTTTCCGATGCAAACGCTGCTGATGTGACTTGAGTATGTTCTCCACGTGCTGCTCCATGAAGAACTTAAAAGCTTGAGGGGAATAGCTCTGAATGCGAGACTCTCTTCTTTCCTCATCCTTCTTGTTCTTTCTAACAGGAACGGGCGACGTTGTAATTTGTTTCTTTTCTTTGTCTGTCGAATCAACACCTTCGTAATTCTTTTCATTCTCATCCTCCTTGGACAAAAGGGGTGGCTCCTCCTTGCTGAGCTTGGGCCCCGTCTCGTACAGATTGATGGAGGGATTCTGGTGTAACAAGTGTTTTGGGTAGGGCGGTGGGGGACACTGGTAATTTGGTGCCTCTGCAACAGGAGACATGACTGACAGATTTGTTGATGGACTCTCCGAGAAGGGAACGGTCTGAACAGTCTGCACTGGCTGTGGCATCCAGGAAGGGTGAGTGGGTGCCAAGGCAGTCTGTAGCTCTGGTTTCAACACCCGCATGCTTTTCACGGGTTGCTGGATGGGAGCTGGCGTTATAGCTGTTACTGTTGTAGCTGAAGGCTGAGAGCTGCTGGAGTGACTCTGCCTGCTGCCATGGTGGTTGTTGAAAGAATTTGACCGTACGGGCACATTGGGTTGCCACGTAGGCAGGTCGTGCCCATTGCCAGGGGACGACTGCGGCTGCACGGGGGAAGGCTGTGACCAGGATGCAGGGATTCCAACTACACTGGTATTATAAAGTTCCATGTTGTGACTGTTTCTGTTTGGCACCATCATCGCCTGAGGAAGATTCCCATTGGTGTACGCTGAAGGGGGAACAGATCCTCCCGCCTGCATCTGTAGTGCTGTGGGGCTTTGCCTGTTAGTTGGATTCATGGGGTATGGGGGTGGCTGGCGACACACTGAGTTCCCAGACACCACGTTCTGGTGAACTATGAATTCTGCCTGACAATTGCCATTTGGCATTCCGGCTCTTCCCGAGGGAAAACTAAACTTGCTGTTGGCAGAACTCTGCATGATGATTGGTTGCCTGCCAATGGGGACGGCGCTCATGCCTCTCTGACCCTGCGTGGAAGAACTGATGGGTGGAGGATTCATAGCTGGAGGTGGATAGCCATCCTGCCACGCTCCCGGCGGCACCGGGGAGATACGGGAGATCACGTATTCCATGTTCCCAGAGTAACGCTTCGTTTGCGAGTTCGATTCCCAGGAAGGAGGCGGAGGAGTCGTCCCCCTTGGCGGGGGAGTCTGTCCCCGAGGAGGCGGAGGAGGAGGAGTGACGCTCCTGATCTGTGGCAGAGGTGGGGGATTCACCCTTTGCCCGCCGGCGGGATGAGCCTGAGCAAAGGCCGCGATGCCGGACCCAGACAGCGGCCTCCCCACGTCAGGCTGGGAGCTGGGGCTTTCCGAGCGGTAAACCCCAGCGTCGCCCAGCGACGGGCCGTGTCTCTGCGGAACCAAGGACTCCTTCGAACCCTTCCAGCTCTGCCTGCGGTTCACCGGCTGCTGAACGGGCCCTGCTTTACAACGACAAAGCACAGCGTTACGCGGGCACAAATCCTCTCTTGTGCCAAGCTCGTAGGCTCAGCACACAGCAGAAGATAGAAAAAAATGCAATGAAACTACAGTGTCAGAGTGTTTAGAAAACACTTTTCTGAAGAAAAAGTCAGATAACACTCCATTTTTAATTTAAAAGATGTGTATATGCAAATTATTAGGCAGACTGTTTTTAAGCATATGTACATCGCAGAAGGGATGTTCAGCACAAACACAAAAAAGCAGTAGCAAGGAAAAATAAGTTTAGTCATGTTGTCTCAAGTTTAGCATTTATAATAAAGGAAGTGGTCTTCAACTAAATTTAACTCAATACTGTACAATCACCTTACTAAATACTGTAAAATACTTCCACCAAAATTGCTATATTTCTTGAACACAAAATCAGATCGACTACTTCAATTTCAGAAGTTGTTTTTTTGCATAACTGTTGCACAGTGGCAAGAATTCAAACTAAAGGAAAGTAAGACTTCAAGCCAAGCTCCATAATATATTTATATTTATTTTGCATATTATTTTGTTTACATAAGACGAGAGTGCATGCAGGCTTCTTGTGCTTTGTACAGTGTCATTACTGTGGTACACACACAGAGCACTGTAACTCCCAAAAGCCACTCTATCTTCACTAAAAGAAGTGTTAATTACTGTACCTTTGCAAGTAGCAAAAAAATATTAGCTAAAGAGTGGGATTAACACAGCTCTCAGTGGGACTGAGCTAGCAGCTTCATACAACCCTTCTTCATAGACTAAATGAAAACAATGCAGTATTTTGCTACTCTTGACTACTAATTTTTCCTCATACCTATATAGTTGATTAAAAACATAACATTACCAAGTCAGCAGCTCAACACTCAACTCAGTCAAATAGAAGTTTAGTATTTCTGCTGAGTTGGCAAGTCACTGTTCAGGTATGTGCTACTAAAAAAAGCCCCAGAAAACAAACCAACAAAAACAAACCATCCAGATTTAGGAAAAATGTGCTTGCATGTGTTAAGAGAGCAGTAATAGCTAGTAGCCAAATTCTGACTCTATTGCTAATAGAGCTACAGTCTGTCCCTTTAACTTCTATAAAAACATAAAGTCTGCCTTAAAAACCATACAAACAAAATCTGGAACCAAGAAGAAACTTCAGCAGAGTGAGGGATGTTGAAACAGGACATCCTAAAATACAAATATTGTATCCATCCGATATTTATATATATATATATATACATACATATACAAAAATACACATATCCAGTGCTTTTGTGTGGGAGGGTATGTGAAAAAGAGATACAAAAAGTAAGAATTCAGTGCTTATCACTGACTTCTAAATGCCACCCGACAGTGAGAACAAAGCAGCATCACACCAATGAAGGACAAAAACCCCTAAGATCTGAATGCCATTACATGTATAAAATACTTATATACAATATTAAAACCACACAGTTCTCAAAAGCAACATGTAAAAAAAAAAAAGTCAAACGCACCTAACTTTCAAAATAATTATATTCTATACCTTTTATTATTATTATTATTTTCTTCTAAAAAGAGTATATAAGTATCTCAACATCTTCTCTGGTTCCACTGTGAGCTCATGAAGGTGGAATTTGCTATTTTCTATTTTTCACCTATAAGAATACAGTCAGTGAGTTGCTGTTACTGTAGCTACACCTACCTGGTGGTTTCATACCTGCATTTACAGGTCTTGCTGCTGCTGCAACCATCTGTTCTCGCCGAGGGTCCTGGTAGCTCATTTTACTTATAAACTCAATGGCAGCTTCTATACTGCGGTTGTTAGTTTGTCTAAGAGCTTGTATAACCATATCCTAGAGAGAAGGTTGTGTTTTAAAAAATTACAATCAGTTACAGTACAAAAAATCATGGCTATTTAGACAAATACCCTCCAGTGTTTTTACCAAAGTGCATAAGTGATTTATCTCAACTGGTTTTGGATGGGACTCCTGAGAACCTGATCACTAAAGCCAATGGGAAAGGGAGCTCAGAAGGGAAGTAGTCAGTATCTATTTCAAACCCACATTTATACTTTCACCATGCCTCTGGACATTTTTAATACTACAAAATTACATACAACTGTCAAAAATAATAATGAAATTCAGTGAACAAAGCAAAACCCTGAAGCAATATAAAAATTAAAAAAAAAAAAAAAAAGTAATAAGGTTATTGCAATGTCTACAGACCAGCTGACATTGCTGAAAAAAGCAGATACAACTTTTGATCTCACAGCTGCTGCATGACACAGCCATGTCTGGAACATTCCTGCTATTAGAAGTGAGACTGGTCTGTGGCACAGTAGCACATTTTCATTGTGCAGCCAGAAGCTTGAGTTGTCCATCCAGAGTATTTCATTTCCCATTTGAATATCCTTTTAACAAACCCATCACACATTTCTAAACGTCAACTTCTAATTTTCTTCTGAACCAGTTTCAACCCAAATGCACTGTCTTTTTACTCGAGTAATTCTACAATATATAAATCTAAACCTGCAAGTTCACATCATCAAGCCATTAAGACACACAGAACTAGAAATATTTTCAGAGATAAGATTTAGTTCCCTCCCCATTAACTAGTGGACCTGAGTAAGAGCCAAAGGGTCTCTTCTCCCCTCTAGCTGAGGACAAAAGCCTTGGCTGGCTATGTGACATGAAGTATTCAATGGCTTGAAGAGTATCACCTCACACAGAACATGTGAGCACTGAACTTGAATCCTAATAAGCAAGAGAGATTTTCTGTAAGCAATTAAGGTTTTAAAACCCAAACACAACAAGCTGCACTCTCCCATAATTACTCTAGATCTATATTACTATCTGTTTACATGCTATACACACAAATATTTCTCTGATACATATGGATCTCATATATATCTCAGCTTTAACTCCAAATACTACCTGCTACTTGAAGGGTCAATACAGGATTTATTATTAGATAATTACAATTACAGGCAATGTAAGTGTATTCATTTTTTATTCCTGGAAACCACTTTTCACACTCCTTTCATTTATTTAAATGGCAATAAGTTTAGCCAATAATTTAAAACCAATTGGAAAAAGCATATTAAAATAATTTCTGAAATATTTGGTACTACAGCCTTTCCATTTCAAATGGCCATATTTTATGAATGTATTTTCATTAAGCACAATCCAAAATGCCATTGAGCATCGGAGGCAAAATTCCTCTTCTGGAGTCCAGTTCTCTCTGCCTGAAATGATGTAATTCAAACAATCTACCACTATAGCATAAGACAACAAATGCACAGAAGATGCTTCAAAAAGAAAAGCCAAACAGAAGCCAAGCCTCTCTAAATCCTATTCTCCTTCATCCCCCAGTGCTACCTACCAGCTTCTCTACATCCTCATGAGAAACCCACCAAATTCTGAAGCAGCTATTTTGCATATGATACACTGCTCAAACATTCCATAATCAACACTCCCTCCAGCATGTACTAACAGTTTATAGTTAACAGAACACCAAATCTTAGCAGTATTTTACCTCATCAAAGCCAGCAGCTTGTAGGTCTTGCAGCATCTGTCGATTCACTTCTGCCGTTCCTTTGACAGCGGAGGTCGTTTCGTTGGCAAAAGGCAGAAGGGAGTTCCTGATCTCCTGCAAAACTTTATGGTAAGTTACAAACTTAGGGGGATTTCTGCCTTGCCTCGGATCTTCAGACAGCATTTTGCCCATGCTGTGATCAGCTTTAGCAGCATCTGAGGGTTTGGGTAAATTCCTGAGGCTCTCTCGGATTTCCTGTAGCATCTGCTGGCTGCTGCCAGTATAGTTACTGGCAGGAAAAGTCTTGGGCCTCATCTGTCTATAACCTTCTGGCTTCTCACTTCTCTTCATGAAAACATCTATCTATGCAGCCTCCACCAAGGACTTGCACACATCCAAATTCAAGGAAGACTGGCTGGCAGTTTCAGAACCTGAGAAGGCAGTGTCTCTTCATTGTGAAACCATGGTTCCTGTGCTGTTGGTGTTGTCACAACCCAAACCTGCTCTCCTGTTGCCAAAACAAAGACAAAATGCCATTATACACAGAGCAGTGGAATGGTCACAGTGCAGTGTTGAAGCCAGCATGCTGAGCAACTTCTTCAGGCAATCTTTACTCAAACCACAAACTGTGTTTGGCTTCCAGCAGCCTGGTAAAAAGCAAAGGCTTCATGTCCCTCAAGTCTGAACAGCCCCAGGTTGCAATGGTTGCAGACAGGGTGAACTGGGACTCAGTGGTGGCCAAAGCTTCCAAGAGCAGATGAGAGTATCTGTGAATTCAAAGTGCTGTATGTTCCAGCCCCCCTCTGCTGCCTCTGCTCTTTACCTGCCTCCTGCCCATCAACACTTCTGAAGCTGGAGATGCCCACTCTACTACCCAGGGACCAAAACAACCCTGGCTCTTCAGCAATTCTGACATCAAGCTCCAAAAACAGAGGGAAGTCAGAAGTACAAAGTACATCACTGAGAAGATATAATTACCAGGATTTTATCTATTTTTTAGCAGTCACAAATATAAAAAGTAAGCACTTGCCTAGCTCATTGCATGCAACTTCATTATTTCTTGTTCCAGCTGCCATTTAAATCTGTTTCCACTGTCTAAAACTGTCACAGCTCCAGTCTTCTTGAACCAGTTTTTGTCAATATAGTTATGTAAAATATATTCTTTAAATTACTTAAGGGAAGATGAGAGCAAAGGGGGAAAGAAGACAAAATATAATCAAGGTTTTTTTTAACTGTACATTGTTTAACAACTCAAGCATCAAATTCACTGAGAGCAGCTGTGACATTTGGCAAGGGAAACAGCTTTCTGCCAAAAAAAAAGAAAAAAGTTTGCATTTTGAAGGCACTGACTCATCAGGGCAAGAAGCCTGTGCCTGCAGAGAACTCACATCTCTGCATCTGAGCTGTGCTCCAGTGAGAACCATAACCCAGAGTAAAGGTTACAGCAACTGAAGGGAAACACTGGACAAGTTACAGAGCATTTGCCTCCCTAGAACTTCAAGACATAGAACTTTATCAGCCTCAACTGCTCCACAGAGGAAGATCAGTTACTAAGATAGTAAAAATATATATAATAAAATTCCATATTATAGCACTGTCTTTTCTTCCCAGACATCTAGAATAGAAAAGCTGGACTCACACTGTTCCCTTCCTATAAAGCAATGTCTAACACAGGCAACACAGAGGTGTTCTTACTGTTCTGGTTTTGTTTCTCAAAGTGTTAAAAAATTGCACTCCTAATTTTGTAAAGGATTATTTTTGAGGATTCATGTCTGCAAGCACCTTCTGTCTCTTTAAGCAATAATGTGTAGGGAAGTGTTTCTCACACCAGACATTAATTAAATGGGTGTCTTAAGCTTTACACAGTCTACATAAAAGAAATTATTTTTTCATCCAGGTTTCAATTCTACAGTATTTGCACTGTCATAAACCAATTAATGATTTGGTGATAGCAGAAGAATATGACAAGAAGCTAATATGGAAAATAACCCTCTAATACACATGCAAATTACATGGATTATATATAGGCAGCATATGTATTTTAGTAAAACCTGAAAGCCTGAAGAAAAACAAGGGATACCCCCTTAATCCCATTCTCCTTGGAGAACCCTTAAGAAAAAAAAAGTAATTTCTCTAGTGGAACTAAATCTTAGGTGCTATAACTGCACCCAAGAGTTTTCTTTGCCCTGTGATAGGTTTGAAACTATAAAAAATCTAGTGGTTCCAGTAAAGCTTTTTCCTGCAGCATAGTAGCATAACATTCTTCAGTGCTCAATGAATAAAATTCACCAGGCATGTACATGAATTTTAATAATAAACAGTGAAGTTTTGCTCAAAGCATTAAAGTATGAAGAAAACATTCATTTTGCACCAATGTATTTCATCATAATTTCACCTGGCATTTCAATATTCATTTTCTGGGTACAGCAAGTGTAGCTGAGCTAAACAAACACCCTCAAGAAAAATCAAGATTAAATTAACAGGATACTTAAAACTAGAAAACAAGAGACCAAGAGACTACCATCCTGGGGAAAAAACAAACAAACAAACAAACAAAAACCATCAGCTTGTACTCCCAGTTTAATTAGGTGCAAAACCAGAATTGTACTTCTTTCTGAAGTGCTTTGAAAACTTCAAGACAAGGGATGCTCCAAGTGTTTGATAGCTGTTTATTGTGCTGACAACTGCAGCATAACAGGATACAGACTAAACAGCCCTGGAAAAAAAGAAAGTTGCACTTTCACATAAATTTCCAGCAGGAGCAGAGCTTTACCAGTGTAAACCAGCCAGTCCACTTATCTCCCACCACTTACTGGTGCCAGCACAATTGTTTTTTAATGCCACACAGAATGAATCAAGCTAAAGGAACATACCCAGATAAAGAGCAATTTTTTTTTTTATTTTTTATTTTTTTATGGTGGGTTGTTTCTTTTGGCAACAGTGATAGCAGCAGTTTGAGGTGTATCTGAAACTAGTTTTAATTGCTCAGAAACCAATTAAATGGGTCCTCCAGTTTAATGAAGTACAAGAAATATTTATTTCAGTTCACCTTGCTTTACATATGAACCTCAAATTGCAGAGCTCACCTCTCTTAGTGACACCTGCATATATTTTAAAGCATTAAAGGTGTGATTTGTCAGTAAGAAAGCTATCTCAGTTTTCTACTCCTGACTAGCAAACACAACCTGCAGCCAAGGGAATTAATATATATTTCCCCTTGCAGTTTTGTGTCATCAAGTGCCAATGATAGATCTCTTTGCTGATGAAGTTTTCTACTTCTTTAAAAGGGTTACATATTTATTTTCAAAATATGGTGATAGAACTATTTTCTTCTACAAGTCAAATTGTAAGAAAAAAAAACCAAACAAACAAACAACTAACTTGTCTTTTTACAGTATAATCAAGAAAGAATGGAGTTAAAAATAAGCATTTGAGTGTGGCTTGGTCTAGGTGCCCCTGCTCTGGCAGGGGGGTTGGACTAGATGAGCTTCTAGCTCCCTTCCAACCCCTCAGATTCTGTGATTCTGTGAAAACTCCAAGTGGTTGTATGCAACTCTCAAGGACTTCCAAGTTTTTCTGGGGGGAAAAAACCCAAACCATAGCTTTGTAATAGATCTGTAACATTTCTTATCTGCAAACCTTTTCAACATCCTTTTAGATGCTCATCTTTCCAATTAAGTATTGAATACCACATATTGGTTCTATTTTGGTTCTCTTTCTCACATACCTCTTCTAGGGGTTTATTTTATACATAATCACAACAACTCATTGCTAAGGAAAAAAAAAAGCAACCAACCAGTAATTCGGGAGATATAAAATTAAATGTGTAGGGGATTGGTTCAAACTAGCAAAAGGAAGCTGTTCTTCAGAGAACGGGTCACTGAACAATTATAAAAATCAAGCAATCTGCCAAAGGATACCCAAAAGTTTCCATAGGATGAGAAAAAGAAACGGACCCTGAAATGAGTAACTAAGCACAACTCCAGAGAGTCAGGGAAGGCTGAGCTGGCAGTGAGCACCGGCTGGCTGAACACGGGGAGCGCCGGGCATGTGCTGCTTGCTTCCATCCATCGCACTCTCCTGGAACAGGACACGGCTCTTTTCCGTACTAATGTATTCGAAGTTATTCTTAGCAAGGCGGATCTTCACGGCTGCCAGCAGCTCAGCCGCCGAGGAACGAGGTGTGAGCTGCGCTGCCGCGGCCGCTACTCCCGAGGGAATCCCCGCAGCGTTTCGCGGAGCCTCTCGATGAGCAGCGGCCGCCGGCAGCCGCCAGCGCTCTGCCCGACCCGCCCACGGCACCGGGACACCCCCGCTCGCGTCCCCGGGACGGCCGGAGCGGATCTGGCGCTGCGGGCCAGCGGGCTGGGATGAGGGGCGGCCGAGCAGCGGCGCGGAGGAGGCCGGAGGTGGAAAGGCGCAAGCGGCCGCGGCGGGGCAGCGGGTGGCGTGAGCCGCACCGCCCAATGCCGAGGAGCCGTTTCCCCGGCGAGGGAACCGCCTTCTGAGGCGCCGACACCCCCCCCCCCACCCCCGGGCGGGGGGAAGCGAAGTCAGCACCGTCGCTCGGGGCCGTATCCCGCCGGCTCTCAGCGGGGCAGAAAGGGCCCAGGACCCCCTAGTCCACCGCGCCCCGAGAAGGCCGCTTATTATCCCCGCGCTGCCACCGCGCCTCGGCCTCTCGCCCTAACCCCGAGCCCCCCCCCCTCCGCCACCGCGGCACAGCGGACCCACCTGGCTGGGAGAAGGCGGCGGCGGGCAGCAGCAGCTGCAGCAGCGCCCCGGGCCCGGGCGTGGGCGCAGGGAGCTCGGCCCCGCCCGCGCGGCGAACCCTCCGCGATGGCGCCCAGCGGCTTCCTCGGTCCCCTCCGCCAGCGCCCGCCGCCGCCGCCACGGGCCTCTCAGTTCGGCGGCGCCATTTTGTCGGTGGCTCCGGCGCGGAGGGTTTCCCGGATATGGGCAGCTCCCGGCCTGCCTCGCGCGCCCGCCGCTCCCCCCGCAGCCCCGGCCTGGAGGCAGCTCCGAGCTCCCCCCCCTCCCCTCCCCGGGCCCCGCCGGCCTGCGCTGAGCCGGCCGAGCCGCCGCCGCTGGCACCCCGCCGCCGCCACGGAGCGGACGCTGCTGCTTGGCTTGGGGGTTTTCTTTTTTCCTCTCGATGCCTAAATAGCGATTTTGGAACGGGGGGGGAAAAAAAAAAAAAAAAAAATTTTGCCTGCCGGTTAACGCCCGAGCGAAGAATTGGTTACGGACGAAAGAAGGAAAATCCCCAAAGTGATCCCTCAGAGGCTCATCTCGAACGTTTAAGGCGAGAGTGCTGCATTTCAAACAAATCCGGCAGCAAAAATGAAGACGCCGTAATGAAGCCCTTGGCAACCCCCTTGGTCCCTGGACCGAGGGAGGACAGCTCCGACCCCAGGGAGGACAGCCCTGGCCCCAGGGAGGACAGCTCTGACCCCAGGGAGGACAGCTCTGACCCCAGGGAGGACAGCTCTGACCCCAGGGAGGACAGCCCAGAGCACTATCCCTCTCCTCCAGCCAGGCACACAAGAGATTCCCATCAGGTAAAGTATTCCTATCAAAACAAATAAAGCACCTGTACTTCCATATGGCTAAAAACACCCTCCAGTGGTTTGGAGGGAAAAGGTGATGTCAAACCCTAGTTATCTGCTACTTCCAGATCCTTAGGATTCCCTCTGTCCTGATGATTGTATTCCCAGGATCAATCCGAGCAAGTTAATCACCTTCCTGCAAAGATGACTACAAAATACATCTATTTTAACTAATTTACTAAGTCAGACCAGTATTCTTGTGCAAAACATTTTATTAAAAAGAGAAAGGGTCCTCTGCATTAAAAGGTAGGTACAACACTAACCAGAAAATTTAACTTTTCAAAGCCTGCAACAGACCAGATGTGAAATGTTGATTGTGACAAAGACTGTTTTGAGTTTAGAGAGTCTTTCACACCTGAAAACACAGCCATCACATCTGTCAGGTAGGAGCTCTTGACTATAAAAAACACTTGTGAGAGTTACCAGCACATGATCAAGTTTTAACCCAGAGCATCCATGAAGCTGAAAACAATCCAAAATTGTTATTAAAATGCTGAGATTCCTACAGAACCTTTCACATTTCCCAGCTTTCGGTTTTATTTCCCAATTCTCGTGAACTCATATAAAAAGTTAGGTTTCCCAAAATATATATAAAGAGCTCAGCTTAAAAAAAAAAACAATAAAAATAATTTCAAAGAACCCTACAGAATTCATACTTGAAAAAATATCTTTAGGGGGGGGAAAAAATGTAAAACAACTGGGAGGTATGGGGGGGTGTAGCTTTTCTTCACTTTGTATGCACGTGGGTACTATGGGCATCAGTTCACAGCAAGTGTCTTGCCCTGGTGACCTCTTTCCAGCTTACCACAGCCAAACAGGCACAGGGGAAGAAGTGATGTAAGCTCTCTCAGTTACACATCCTGGAGTGACAGCTGTGAGCATCTGAGGTTTGTGAGGCATCATACTTTTCTCCTGCAGTGCCAGCACCAAGCTGGAGGCCTCTCCCACATGCACTGATAACAGACTAAGAATGAACATGACATTTCCATGTAGTTCAAGGTGACCAGTACTTCAGAGGGATGCTGGAGTTGTTTCATGCAAAAAGTTGTCTGTTCACATAAATAGCCTCTGCATCAGTACCATATACTAGGCATGGTCCTAAAATATCTAAACTATTCACAGACAAAGTCTGATTTGGAATCAGGTTGGTGATTTCCATGCGGTCTTTGGTAGGATCATTGCTTAGCCAGGCACTTACTACAGACTGGTTAATGGTGCTGTGGGAAAAGTAGGCAGTACTTCTTCCTCCTGAAAGAAGGAGAGGTTAAGAGTGATAGAAAGAGTTTAAATATATAAATAAAATAAATAAATAATATATAAAATTATCAATAGTTTTTCTGATGTGCCTATCGGGGTTTGCTTTCCAAGAAAAGCAAGCAGCTTTTAATTGTCTCTATTAGGATTGTGTAATTAATTAGGTCAAGTGAGAACATCAATGTTAATTATGTTGCCAACTGACAAATTCTGTGCAGATTTGCTTCAAACATCTTTACCTTGATGAAGAAAAGATGGCTTTTCAGATACATCTCTGGAAGTGTCCCAGTGCCAGAGAGATCCATCTTCAGAACACGTAAATAAGTGATCGGGGTTGGAAGGATGGAAGTGAACTTCCCACACTAGAAGTACCAAACCAAAACCAAACCACTTCAGTACCAATATCAAGTACATCACTCTGCTTTAGCTACTGTAATATGGATATGCACAGAGAAGAACCCAGGCTCCCCCCAAACACTTCCATTCTGAAGTCTGCATGGGTTTGAGACACAAAACCCCATCTTTAGTTACTTGGTTTGTTGCATTTTCAGTGCTGTGAAAATTATTACAGGCTAAAATTCCATCTGAATTCAGGCACTGTAAATACTTTCTTGTGCCATTTTGCCTACTATTAAATTGGCACACAGTACTCACTCCTTCCCAGCACACAGTGTTGTGTCTCAAAACCATCTTTTCCATGCTTGTGGTAAAGTCAGTAAAACAATATCTCAAATATTTTTACTCCTTAAGATAATTGTGGCATCAAGTCAAGACATTTTCAGCAGAAAATGAATTGTTATCTTGATCATATAAAGGTTACCAGGTGAGTGTGCTGTTTCAGCATTGTGGAGGCACTAAACAGATCTGCAGCATCTTCAGCTTCCCCTCCTTCCTCACCATTCTCAAGTTTGTTAGTAACTGCATTCTTGCTTTATTAGAGCTGCATACCACAGCATCCATTTCTATGACTAGTTATACACCTACTCTTCTAGAAACACAGTCATTGTGAATAAATCCATCTAATTACTCATTAGTTTTAAAGCTTACCAAGTGTAGTTTTAGTTTAGAGGTGGCTTTTAAAGAACAGTCTCATACAGAACAAACTGAAGCCAACTGGATTTAAGCATTAAGCAGCAACTATGTGGTTGTTTTCTACTCTGGCTGCAACTCCTACTGTTTTTTCAGAAATTAGGAAGCTCTAAAATGCCACCTTCTCCCCCCTCCATTTCAGCTACTTACTTTCTGCTTCATGAGCATTCAGCAGGGACACTGGCATAGTACCCTGCCTGATGTCCCATATACTCAGCATCCCATCCTGGCCCCCAGTGGCCACAATATGCTGCTGATTGGGGTGCCTGTCCACACAGTGCAGTGGAACTCTGTCACCTGTCCTGCAGTGGAGGAGACAAAAACAAAACCAAGAACCCAAATATGAATTCTTTATTCAGCCTGTATTTTATCCTCCAGATAAAAATATAGATATATACCAGATACCTAAACCACAGCCTGTTAACAGCAATGGGAACTATTCCACAGACAGCAACAGGATTTGAATCTATCTCAGTTTGTGCCTTATAAGATATTCCAAGAAAGCAAAGTATATTTAATTAGGGAAAGAATTTTAGGTTGAGCTTTTTTTTTCCCCCCTTAGAAAAGAGCAACTATACAGATACAATAATTCTTCAAGAGTTAAATCACAAACCAGACCACCTAAATACAAAGCTCAGCAACAACAGTAATTCAGCCATTAAGCAGAATCTGCTTTTGCTTATTTAAATACCAAAGTAGTTAAAAAACTTGTAAAAAAATAAATAATTTATCATCCCATTGGCAAGAAGGCATGAGAAAATATTTAAATTAGATTTAAATACTATTAGATCAAGTAGCACATGCTTTTCAGTAA
>JAOEGS010009738.1:0-29827 GCA_025447755.1 Corythornis vintsioides | reverse complement strand
ATATATTCACAGGAAGACAGTGGGTACAAAACAGTATTATATATAGTAAACTAGCAATTTTTGTCAGTAAGTGGCAACTATTTTTATCACATATATCTAAATGTTTCTGGGACAGAAGTGCATAGTGTAGGAAAGACATACTGCAATGAAATACACATACTGTTTGAATAACATAATACACAGAGCTAACAAAGTGAATGTGAGGCATCTAAAAGGAAAATGACTCACCTGTTTCTTTTGTCTGGTTAAATTTAGGTGTATGTACTGCTGCATTGTTTCCCCAGGCAATGATTCTAGGAAAAAAGGCCTGGATACTGGGAAGGAAAATTCTCCTAGAGTACAGGTGTTGGTTTTACCTTGGTGAATGTCTGAAATATGTTTTGATGTTTGCACATTTAGGATAACATCATATAGAATTAGTATGGAATAGCTGGAGACTGTGCCTAAACAGTATTACAAAATCACAGTATCAATACAATTAAAGAACTATATGCTGCTTTGTATAGAGTTTAGGTTAGCTTTTTTTTTTTTTTTTTTTAGTTTTGTATTGCCTTGGATAAAGAAAGATTATAGAACCACATACAGTAGATTGGTGAACTTCTACTGCAGGTAGTGATCAATGGTTTGAAGGACCACAGCTACAACTCCAGCAGGAGCTCTGCAGCAGCTTTTAGAGAAAAACTGGGGAAAGATGTTTATAGAACCAGTGAAGTATTTAAAAAGTCGTGAGAAGGGAAGTACGGCCTTTAAAAATTAATTTTTTAAAATAAGACATTTTTGAGCAAGTCACAAGACATACATAAAGGAAATTTTAACTAAAACTCATATTAATGTTCTATGAAAGCACTGAAGAAACTATAAAAAATACTGTTACCTTAATATTGGAAAACCACAGGTCATTTTCATGCAGTGTAGCAACATAAACAGAAGTGAGAAGTCCAAGAGAGATGGCAACAATTCCACCAACAGTAATGGAGAGTATGTTCCACAGCTTTCCACCTGCATGAGCTTAGAAAAAAAATATTTTGCTCTGTAACTGTGAAACACAGAACTGAACTGAAAGGAGCTTTGGAAGCTGGTCGATACATTGCCTGTGCTAGTGCAGTTTACATTCTGTAGGTAACAGGACACTCAGCTTTAAGAGGTTCTTATGGAGATGGGGGGTTCATTTTCCCATGTGGCAAACTCAGGAGCATTGACATCAAAATGAAATAAGGTGTGCCTTAGCTGGCAAAATGTAGTTATAGTTTAATAACACCATGATCCTACTCAAATCTAGATAAATACCACAACTAATTTGTAAATCTAAATTGGAATATCCTCCAGGACATCTTTTTTTAAAATTAAGGCAATGCAGAATGACTGTTAGATCACAAAGGAAGAAATTTAAATCTTCTTCAGACATCTTAAAATTGCTGCCTGGGTTTTTTTGGTGTTTTGTTGTTTTTTGTAAAAAACCCCAAAATATTAAAGGTTCAAAAGTCTCACTAAATATCCACAAAGAGCCTGAGCAGCAGCTAAAGAAGCTGTTGATCATGGTGTCGTGCTTTGAATTGCAGATAACATCCTGTTGTCATCAGATCAGAGATGGAATGATGGGAGAGAAAGGTGGTGCTTCCAGCTGGGTCAGTCATTCATCTCACACTCACATTCCTGGTTTTCCTTTTTAATGTTGATATAAGGCTTAATATGGATCTTAGTGAGCTGGAATGGTAACTTTGATATGGTTACTTCATACTGTGTGTGTCACCTATGTAACAGGCACCAAACAGCAATTCAGAGGGTAGGGATGGATGAGAGCTCTCATCACTTTCCCACTTTGTACTTAGCCTAAGTGTACTTGAAAGCAAAGTTACACTGCTGTTCCACACCTCTACCCAAAATGCATATATACTTTTAAAATTTAGATCAAAAGAAGTTAATTTAGAAAAACCAAACCAACTTTGCTGATGTCCTGCTCAGGTTAATTACCACAACCTGCTGCTGGCCCAGGCAGGTGGGATAAACAACAAAGCCAGCCAATGGGAGAGGTGACAGACTGAGCCCTGCCCCTGGATAAGGGGAGGGAGGGGCCAAGCACCTGCTTTCAACTTGCTTCAGTGTGGCTGGAGGAAGGAGAGGTGGTGCCTCAGGCACAGGTAAAGCCTCTAACTCAGTTTGTGTATCATTTCACTAGTACTATCATTAATCCTGTTTTCTCTTTCTATTGTTTTATTAAGCTGCCATTATCTTAACCCAGGGGGAGAGTCTCATCTGTTTTCTTCCTCCCAATCTTCCTTCCCATCCCATGTGAGGGAGGTGGGGGGAAGTTGTGTGCAAGCAGCTGCAGCAGAGGCTAAACCACAACAGCCAGCTCTAAAGAGATCATTCCCAGCAACTCTCAGTATCTAATTACTTAAAACAGGTTCTCATGTTAAGACAATTAATTTATGTTAATTTACCCTCCTATAGTAAAAAAGCAGAGATTTGACATTAAATTCAGATTTCATATGCAATCTGCTTATATTGAACTACATCTCATCAGAGGTCTTCAGATCCTTTTATGTTACCAATGATTTAAACTGGGATTTAAATACCTCTGATAGGTCTATGAAATCTGATAGTGTATCACTGGTGCTAAACTGAAAAAAAAAAAAAAAGTGTTATTGCCAATTTAAATATGGATTTTAAAACAGATGAGGCTGATGTGGTAATCTGCATGGCCTGTCTCATCCAGTTAATTTTGGTGATGGATATTGAAGGATGAAAATGTATTTGTTACATACCTAGCTCTGACCTGTGCATAGCAGATACCAAAAGCTAAACACTACTACCCAGTCACAGTGTCAGAATCCTTTTCATTCACCCACCAGACAGAATTTTCCCATCAGGCTTCACATCCTTGTCCTCTGAAGGCTGATCTTCAGCTGTGTCAGGGCATTTTCCAGCCCTTCTCTGCCGTATGGTTGTCATGATGTCAGTCACTTTAATTCATTATTAGCCAGTCTGACTCCTAAATGGACACACAAAAGCAATGTATCTTCCTACCCAAACATCAACTTCATACTGCACAAAACACCTGAAAACAGAACTGTATTTTACATCCCTCAGAGCATTACATTTACACAATTAACTGTACTTGAAGTTTTTACAAAATCGCACAATTTTAAAAGTTTTGCAACTCAGGGTTGCCAAACATTTCTAGAAAACATCTTAAATTGGTAAGGGCTTCAGTTCACAATTTTACATGCTCTTGTCCAGGCTTTCAGGATTATTTTGACTGCCCTCACCTGCCCTTATCTCAAAATGAACACACCAGGCACCATGTCTTTGAAAGAGTGTTAAGCCTTTGAAAGTAAAAACAGTCCTTTTAGAGTATTTTAATTGGGCACCTAAAGCAGAATGTCAGTTGTTTAAAACCTGGCTTTTGAGAAATCAGAGCAAAGACGCCCACATCTGTGTTACCACCGGGGTAATTGAGTGTTAATGCTTTAAGAAATATGTCTCTAATGCACAACATCCTTGTGCTAAGGCTTTTGCAGTGGACTAGCTTAATTTCTTTCCTGTATGCCTGAGAAAGCACACGGAGGGACCTATGTAAGCGTCTATCCCGGCCGTTTTTAAACAGGTGGTTTAAAACAACAATCAGATGGCAATTAATTAACACAAACAAGGTGGTGAAGATAACCGTGCGCTCTCCTCTCCCTCGTCTCGCCCAGCTGTCCTCGATGCCTGACGCCGAAGGGACCGGCTCTGTCCCGCAGAGGCGGGAAAGCCTCCAGAGAGCGCCGGGAAGGGAACGTCGCGGACACCTGCGTCCTGCCCGAGGTGAGTCGAGGCCGGGGGCGGCGCGGCGGGGCAGGGTAGGGTCTGCAGCCCGGGAGGCGCGATGGGGAGCCCAGGCCGAGGCGGTCGGTGCTGGAAGCGGCTCGGCGCGGCAGAGGGGCGAGAGGGCGGCCGCGGGAGAGCCCGCCTGAGGCACCGCGGGCTGACGGGAAGAGGGAAGTAGCCCCGGGGGTTGGGTAGGGGCGGGCAGGGGAGGCAGGAGGGTCGGGTCTGGGGCCGCGGTTTCCCCGTCGGCTGCGACGGGCTCCGCGGGGCGCGGGCGGCTCCGTACAGCGCCGCCTTCCCGCCGCTGGCAGCGCGACTCGCCGCGGCCTGCGCGGCCCGGTCCGGCCTGCTTAGCGACGGCCCCGCCGCCCGCCCGTCCCCCTCTCTTCCTTTCCGCGTTCTCCTTCGGCGGTACCAGTACCTGCGGGCGCTCCGAGGGCCGCGGGTTGCTGCAGCGGGGCGGCGGCTTCTCCCTCCCACCGGCGCCGCTTGCGCGGAACCGCCCGGGCCCCGCCGCGGGAAGCGGCAGGGGCAAGGTCGGACGCGGCGCTTTGTTCTCCGCTGTCACGGGGGAGCGGAGAACGCTGCGGCAGCCGGGGCTCGGGGCTCGGCCGCGGGCAGGGCCGCGCTGCTGGGCAGGCAGCCGCCGCCGGACGGGGGAAGCCCGCGCGGGGCGGAGCTGCGGGCTCTGGAGAGGGGCGGGCTGAGGGGCCGGGGCCGGGCTGCGGGTGGGCGGCCTGTTCGCGCCCGGCGGCGGGGCGGCACCGCTCTCGGTGGGGCTCGCCGGGCGATTTCGGCTTCCTCGGCTGCGGTCGGGCTTCGGCAAAGGCCGTTTGAGAAGGCAGAGCCGGGCACGGCCGGCCAGGTTTAAACTGGCCCCTCCCTACCTCGAACGCGTTTTAAGTTAAAATTTCAAGCGGCGGGACGGGCGAGGGTGTTCCCGGGAGCCTGAGCTCTGAGAACGCATCGGGGGCCGGGGGCGATGCTGGCGGTTGATTGGGTTTGTGGTTTTTTTCGGTTGCAGTCCCAGATATATGTGAAGCATTTTTCAGAAAGTTTAGTTAGCAACCTAAAGTAGAGATGCATTTTGTACTCAATTAGCTATAAACTTAATTGTGTTACTTGATCAGCTGCAGCATAAATGTACAAGGGAAAAGTCCTTTCTATCTGTAGCACAAATATAGCAGCAACACCAGACTTTTTTCTATTTTACATGTACAACCTCCCCTTACTATAGTTCTTAATTGTAAATTTTACTTGTGGTGTCTTTATTGTTGAAAAAGGAGATCCCTAGAAAGCCTTTATGTGCTGACTCCCAGATCCTATCATATAAAGCAGATATCCCAATAACCCATCCAAATTCTGTGGAACAGTCAGGGGTTTATCTTTACCTAGCAAAGTCAAGTTGGTATTAATGGTGCTTCCAAGTGACTCGGCACAAGGGATCTTTCCCAAATGTTCCTAGAAGGGACTGCAAAAAAAGAGGAGCATGGTGCATGAGTAATTCTCTCCATAGATACTTGCCGAAGATACAGGACAGAGTGATTCCAGTCCCAGGGATGCATGGTGAGGCTCTAACACATTTTCTTCTCGTCCCAGGAGTGCTGCTATCAGCAGATGTTAAAGCAGCTCTAGCCCAGCAAGCCATGTGCCCAGCCCCATTTCTGCCCAAGCCGCAGTGTTCCCTAGGGAGTACAGTGCTAGTTCCCCTGGTAGCAGCAGCCCTGCTCTGAGCTGGGCAGCACTAGGGAGGAGGGAAGGTGTCTGTTAAGTAGGTAAGGTGCCTAGGGATAATGGTTGTATCTCACACAACCAACTTATTTATGGGGGAAGTAACTTCTGAGGAGGCTCTTCTGCTTCAGTAAGCTGAAGGGAGCAAGGCATTTTAGCCCAGTGGGCAGGGTAACATCTGGGTGCCACCTTCCACCACAGAGACTGTATTTCTTTCCTGGGTTTTGCATTAAAGGGCGATGGGTTTGGTGTGCAGCTCTTTCACATTTAAACCCATTTGTAGTTCCAGCTTTTTAACTTCAATGTTACTTGACCCAGGGCCATAATAGTAACAACAAGATGAAATAAAATAGCCTGTTTATCTCAATGTAAACCATGATATTGTATTTACATGATAATGTAAACCATAATAATACCAGCAATGGGTACGTGGGCAGTACTGTCTCTTCTCTCCTTGGCCAGCAAGTTAAGAGTTGGTTTGGATATTTTTCTGACAAAGATGAAAAGAAAAGGTCCAACATGACAAAGAAATGTGGTGTATATTTAGGTTGGAAGATATATTTTAGTTTGTGATGGATTAACAAGAGTCAGTCACCTGCAAGAAGCTGCATAAGTCTCTCACTCCATTGAACTAGGGGAAAATCCAAGTTTCATTATGAATTTTGAAAATGCACTTCTGCCCTTCAGCATTGCCCCATCATCCCTGCATGCAGGTTTGCAAGGATTTTGACTTAATAATATCATAATTTATCACTACAGTTCCTCTTGTAAATCTTGCATTAACAGTATTAGACCTGTAATAACTTGACACGAATGAGAAACAGCAGTAAATGATTTCAAATACTTTTTGATAGAGATTCCCATCTCTTTAAATGCTGGTTCAGTGCTTGAATTTTCCATATTTATATTTCATGCTGATCAAATAGAAGTTGACTGAAGCATTTAACAAAAAAAAATTTATTACCAAAATACAATATTAAAGTCAATACGTGACAAACTCCTGTAAAGCAAAATAAATTATTCTAACATTGTACAGTATTTCAGAAGGTAGTTAAGTAGTACTACAGACTTTGCTTCATAGTTCCAAACAGTTGTCTATGAGGAACACAATCCTAGAGAGCTTAAGGCATGCAGCTTCATGTGCTGGGTAATTTTATAAAATGACAGTCATCCTATTTAATAAGAAACAGTAGCAGAATTAACTGCAGTCTTTACATGTCAGTTTTCTAAATTATTTTTTTTTATATATACTTTGGCTATAAAAGCAGTGCCATAGTGTTACAATACCTTTTCTTAAAAAAATACATGTACCCATGTCCATGAATATCAAATGCAAATGTAAATTTCTATTAAATATATCTTAACAAATGTTACTTTGAGCACCAACTGTACATTTAAATAAGTGCTTCTGAAAGAGGAAAATACAGTAAGTGTGAGCAAATCCCACTCTATTTTTCCAGGCCAAGCATAAATTGGGAAGATGAAATATGCACCTATTTATCAGTATAGTCTAGGATGAGTGAAGTGTTCCCTTCAGAAGCACAGGCAATGGAAACAAAGCCTCCTTACACAGAGTCCAACCTGATTCAAACGGCCAGTGAGTAGCTGAGTGCTGACAGAAGAGCCAAAAATATTTCAAACCTTTCAAGGTGGAAGAACACAGTGGTGGTGATGCTTAAAACCCCTTCACAGAACATGCACCCAGCAACCAAACACTCTCTAAAGCAGATCACCTGAGGAAGAATTTGCTTTCAGAAAAACTAAGTCTCTAATTGCTTCACATGCAGAACTTCTGCTCAAGTCTGTGGCAACTAATAGCAAGCAGCATGGAGGCAGTTAAATCAAACCTCTGTGCACACAGGCAAGAATTAGTTCTTAGCACTGATAAAGGTCTTTAGAGGCAAGTAGCTTTCTACTCTTTTACAGCAATACGTGGTCAAAAAGAACAAAGCAAGGTGGCAAGAGCAGCTGCCAACAGATGGGGCCTCCTTAGCAATCCCATTAGGAGTCCTGCTGCAGTTTACTGAACACTGCAAGTTGTGCCTTGCAGTGCATCCAATTAGTGAATTTTGATTCGGGGTTACCTGCTTTTTAAATCTTGGTTCTCTGACATCTCCTCCTTAGCTTACAAATGCAGTTTCTCACCTTTTTATCTTAAGCAGCTCAAAAATAATTATCCCTTTACAGAAAAATAACTGTGGCAAAGTATTGTTTCTGTGAGTACTGGCTGAGAGTTTGGCATTGCAAATGTAAAATCCATCTGTAGGAATATGAAAAATAACAAAGTAAAGTTTGCTTCACATATGTATGGAAAACAAATATCTGACACACAAATGCTTTGACATTCTATCACAACCATTTTACAGAGTAAAATGTGGGCTTTCTAGTTAATTTATCAACAAAACAAGATATTTAACTGAAAATAACAAGTCAGACTGAGGAAATCACCTGCAAAGTGTGCAAAATGGGTTGTACTTGGAATCTTAGTGCCTCTGCCCTGGCCTGTAGGTTTTGTGTGTTCATGAATTGGTAAGGGGACATTTTCATTTCTTGTTTGCCATGTAGAGTGAGCAGTAGCTCACAGGCTGTACATTACATATGCCACCTTCCCAGGTGTACACTTGCAGCTTATTTCTGCTAGCAGAAGTCTATACATAAACTAACCATAAAATACTGGTTTTCTAAGAAGCAGTTTTAAGTATGGAGCTAGTAAAAATCAGGTAACTGCATCCCCATGTCAGGAGGCAGGCATGCTCCTGTGCCTCTGCCCTTCCTACAAGCAGAAATACCTGCCTGAACTGGCATTTCACATCTGGCTGCTAAAGGGCTTCCTTGGAAGTGATACTGTGGTGAAGGTAGTTCTGAAGTCACCTACTTAAACTGTTTGAAATACATGTTTCAAAAGATGAAGTTGCCAGGTAATTAGCCAGTAAAATAATACTCCAAACTAATACATAGATGAATGTCTTCTACCCCTCCAACAAACTACATGTGTTGCAATTTAGAAGCTGAAGGATTTAAAAGGGAGAGATTTCTGTGTTTCTTCAAAAACAAAGTAGTCCCTAATTCCCTTTATGAATCCATTTTACATACACTAGCAAAATAACTTATTCTACAAGCAACTGGATACAGTTTTTGCTTAAAATACTGTTTTGCTTTTTGGTGTATTTTTTTGTTTTAAATCTGATTTTCTCCTGGAAGATTACCTTTCAGTGAATTATTTCTACAGTTACAGCTCTGACAGACAAATGGGAAATCTAGACAGCCAGTGGGATTTCAAAGAACTCCAAAGTGTAGAGGCATTTCTCAGAAGCCCTCTTTGTGCTCACCTACATCCTTAGGAATCTGCGTAGGTTTGATCTAACATCTCCTTGTGGCAATTATTGTTAACATCTTGTTCTCATTAAAAAACATTGCTCATGCATCCTGCAAAGTAATCACTACAAACTGAGTGACATATGAGAAGCTTCTTTTTTAAATAGTTCTGTTGAATGTGTCAAGAAAACTATTGAGAAACAGCAGGCCATTATTATAAAGGATCTTTTATAAGCTATCAAAAAAAAAAAAAGTAGGTTTTTTAGTTAGGATCCCATGAGATAAATAGTTATGAGCAAAATACTTCAAGGCTTCTCTGCTCCCACTGCTCTAAATCAATGGAAAGGATAGCAGCCTTTGTGGAAGGATGACCTGGAGATTGTAAGGCCTTAAAAATAGAAGGGGGAAAAATGAAATGCTTGTGTGCTTGCAGGCACACACATGCCCTCACCTGCCTTCCCTCCCTTCCAGAATCCAGGCAGTGGGGTTTATGCTATCATATTGTAAAATTTTCATCTGGTCTGTTGTCAGTTTCAGAAAAGAGGGTTAAAAAAAGTTCCTTGCTGTAATACTCTGAAAATATCAGAGAAGAAAAAAAGCTTTTCATACAAAGCTTTCAAACCTTTGGGTTTTAATGTACTGGACTAGTGTATGAATACTGACTATGACAATAAAAGAAACAAATCAATGATCCTATGCTCTTGGCACCATAGAGAGAAGTAAGAGGTTAAAATGGATTGTTATATTCTCCAAGCTTATATTTATCTCCTAAATGACTGATCAGTATTCCTACTTGAACAAGGACTCAGGATGAGAAATCAAGTTTTGCTTGCAGTTCTTCTCTTTAGCAAGTTTCTCAGGCAAAAATTAACAAAATATTTACTCTAGGAATCCTTCTCTAACTTACTATTTCACCTAGTTTGTACTCTGAGTTGTGCTGTGGTCCTTATTCAGAATGATGTTGATTATTTCACCCTCGTGTTCTTTCATATGATCAAGGAGGTTTTCTTTGTTGGTAGACTCAAAACCACAAATGCAGCAGCAGAAGAGCAGAACACAGTATTCTGTGCCAAGAGGGGGTAGAGTGGAGTTCTTTTCTAAACCACAAGAGGTATCCATCAAGTTAGGTTTTTCATTTTCATCACCACCTGAAATTTCATTTGTAGTCTGGTTCATAGACTCTGTAAAAGACACCAAGTTGTCTGAACTCCCTAGTATAGGTACTGTACTTTCATCTGTGCCTTCTAGTAGGGTTTTGTCAGGAAGCTGTCCTTGAAACCTGAAATAAGAATAGAAACCAGAACAAATATCAAAAGGTACTGTTGATGCTTTTTGGCAGGTACTTTATTTTTTTGGTCAGCATTGGGTCCTTTGAAAATCCTAACTAAGTCAGACATACCTGCTGCTTTGTGAAATGGCATCATTGATAGCCTTGTTCACCTGTTCATAGTTGTAATTTTGGTCACTGGCATGCTTCCACATGTGGGACTTCAGAGATGGAGGGTGGCTGCAGACATACCCACAGAGAGAGCATCTAGGGAAAAATAGAAGGAAGAAGAGACACACTGAGAAGTTAAGTGTGATTAGTTGAGTAATAGATTAGCTCTTCCAAAAGGATGAGTAAACAGAGATACATGTCAATCCTCTCCTCAGTTCCCTTTTTCAGCTTCATAACTAAGGCAATTTAGTTTGCAAAGTTTCATCCTGATATATTTAGATTGTTTTTAGAGTCTGAGAATTTTCAATTTTGCTTTTGTGAATCACTTAAAGAACTGAATGGCAATCTTATCTGTTTGGCATGTTAAAACTGTTTAAATGCTGCAAAAAAGGCAATAGTTCTGATGACTGCAGAAGCACAGGGTAGCTCAATGTGGTATCTGGCAAGCAGGTAGTGAGCTCTCTGCATTGCTCTGAACCAAGCAGGAGCTGTGTAATTAGCACTGATCATATGAATTGAACTAATCGAGTCTTCCCTGGTGTAGCATATATTAGTTTAAGGATTACAGAAAGTTGGAAGGGACCTCTTGAGATCCCCTAGTCCAACCCACCTGCTCTTTTAGAGGAGGATGCTACTTTGCTTAGCTACCTGCTGCTTTGGAAGTCATCAGTTTCTCAGATCACATGGAAGAGGCCAGGATGAAATTTCTCTAGAGACTGAGGGTGACCTTGTTGTCATAAATTACAGCTAGGAGTGCATCTTGAATCTCTCTCATTACTCAAAAGTAGTTTTGCCCCAACAGTGTGATCCTGTTGTTACTATGGTGAGACTGTTAAGATCACTGCTATGCTAGAAAGACTTCTGTCATTTTCTAAGACCTTTTTGGAGAAACAGCCTGGAAACTTGAGAAGGAGTGCATGGAACAGTGTCACCCAATACCATTCAGTAAGGCATTCCCTTAATGACAGTCCTTAAATGCCTTGCAAATTAGCATACACAGGAGACTTTCTGCTCAGCACAAGACTCTGGAGATCAGCAAAAATCATGATCATAAGTTCTCTGAGTGCGTGATACATTGCCTTGCTGGGTGACAATAGGCACGTCCTTGTAGCTCACTTTTCTCTGTTACTTGATCTGGAATCTACTTATCCTACTTTTCTTGTTTCCTTCTAATTTGAAGCCTTATCCAGAAACTGGATGCTTTCAAATATAAGCAAGTTCACTCTCAGGTTGAGGATCTTAACATTTCTAATAAGGCTGTTACAAAATAATGGCATCATTAAAAAGAAGATAAAAGGTAGAACCTATAGTTAAAGACCTCTTTTTTTTTTTTTCTAAAACATAAATATTAACAGGTAATCTTAATTCCATTCTATATACACATATATTCTAGTAGTCTTCTTAGATGTAGGATTTTTCTGCACCACTAACACAGCTTGGTCAGTATGAATGAGACAACAGTTCAGTGTTCATTTTATCCCCTCTGAATTGCAGTATGTTAATTTCTTCAGGTGATTTACTAATCAGATTTTCTTTGGGAACAGTATCACAAACCAAATGCTGTTGTGTGCTTTAGCATACAGTTCCCATCAAAGACACAAACTCACCAGCTCTTAGCCTGATGCACTACAGTTTATGATCACAGAGTTAATGCACAGTTACAGCAAGTTAATGCAACACATTGCCAGAGAAACAAAATTATTTTATCACTGAATTTAGTAGCAGAGCTGCTACTCAATTCTACAGCATGATGTGCCCTCCTGGTTGACCTGTGTTGAATTATTAAACTTTACTGTTCAAGTGTATCCTAAAGAGCACTTGTCAGTACTATCAGAAGTAGGACAGCAGAGCAGACTTAGCACTACAGGAACATTTTTGGGGAAAAATTGCAGTGGAAGAACTCTGAAGTTATAGAAGCAGATTTTGTTGGGAAGAAACCCTTGGAGGAATGTGGCTTTACTTGGAATCTTCCCATTGCCTTTAAAATCTTGCACTAAGAAATGTTCAGAATATTCCCATTTTTCTTTCCTTTCCCAGCATCTGTTTTTTGTTGCACATTAGCAATGGTATGTTTGTTCTGACCTTTTCATCTTATGTGAACATATATCAAAAAGACTATCTATGGCTAGACTCTAAAGGACACACCTCACTGAATCACAATGCTTACCAGTTCTTAACTAGGGCAGTGTGGTGCCAGTCTGGAGTCTTAACATGTTACTTGATCTGGAATCTACTATCCTGGTTTTCCATTTTCCTCCTAATTTGAAGCCTTATCCAGAAACTGGATGCTTTCAAATATAGACAAGCTCACTCTCAGGCTCAGGATCTTAACATTTCTAATAAGGCTGTTACAAAATAATGGCATCATTAAAAAGAAGATAAAAGGCAGAGCCTATAGTTAATTTAGTTAATAGAGCAAAGGCTGGGCCTAGACTAGGACATTAAATGAAGCCCAGGGACACTCCTAGGTACTGGAATTTAACAGCCAGTGTTAGAAGTGCCCCTGGGATGGTTTTGGGACAAGCATTCTCCCCAGCAGGTAAAACACAGTCCAGAACCTCCTTGCCATAGGCAGTTTATATGGAACCACCTCATTCTGGAAGGGACCAGATGAATGGTGCACCAGTGGGAGGTCATGGCCATCTTTAAATGGGCAACAAGAGTGGCCAGCAGGTTGAGGGAGGTGATTCTCCCACTCTACTCCACTCTGGTGAGACCTCACCTGGAACTGCATCCAGTTCTGGAGCCCCTAGTACAGGAAAGATCTGGAGGTGCTGGAATGTGTCAGAGAATGGTCATGAGGATGATCAGAGGCCAGAGCATCTCTCCAGTGAGGACAGACTGAGAGAGTTGGGATTGTTCAGGCTGGAGAAGGCTCCAAAGAGACCTAGTGTTCTTCCAGTATCTGAAGGGGCTACAAGACTTGCTAGACTGTCAGGTAGTGGCAGGACTAGAGGGAATGGATCAAAACTGGAGGAGAGCAGATTCAGATTAGACATCAGGAAGCTCTTCCCCTTGAGGGTGGTGAGACACTGGCACAGGGTGCCCAGAGAGGTGGTGGAAGCCCCATCCCTGGGAGTTTTTAAGGCCCAAAGCTGGATGGGGCTCTGAGAAACCTGCTCTGGTGGGAGGTGCCCATGCCCATGGCAGGGGGTTGGAACTGGATGAGCTTTAAGGTTCCTGACGATTTTATGATGAAAGCACCTCTTGGGAACAGCACAGCAAAGCTCTGTCTCAATGAAAGCCACAGGAACAAGGCATGACTCTAGGAAGGCCAAGGCCAGAATCTGACCTCTGCTTTGTACCTCAGTGTACCCACATGAGCAGCGAGCAGAGGTTTGCCAAGCGAGCACTGGTACATACTTGTACTGTTCCATTAGCTGCACTGCCTGGTGCTCCTGGGGGTGCCGCCTCAGGTGGCATTTCAAGCTATTCATGTTTGTGCTGGCGAAGTCGCACACTCGACATCTGAAGAGACAACAACAAATAAACTAATCTGACAGGTAACTGCTGCTGCTACTCCAGGAATACAGGTATCTGGAAAGACTACAGTCCAAGGCCAACAGTATTTACAGCAGTTGAAGTGATGACGTTCTTGTGGTTCAAAAATAGGAAGTTAATCTTTTGCAGTCCAAAACCCCTTCCACCTTTGAGCCGGAATCGCTGGGCATATGGACTGTGTTCCTTCCTGACATCTGCCTTGTGCCCCTCTACTGACACTTAGCTCCATAAAGTGTAAGGGAGCTGTGGGTGCACCTCAATGGATGCAGCCCTGATGCAAGCTGCTATGCAAAGGCAGAATAGACCTGAGTATGATGATGGTGTAAGAGCTACAGGGGTCAGGATTTAGAAGTAAGTCTTGTTCCTCAAGAACATGTGTTCTACATAATGCAACACCTGTTTTTCTCATGACATTTTAAAAGCCAAACTATTTAGTAATAAAACACCTAAAGTTCAGAGCATGATACCTGAAACAGAAGTCGGAGACAAGATCATTCAAGTGCCCTAAGACAAGTGTGTTGCATCACACTGTCTATACTTTACTATTTTTTACTTCTGTCACAATAACCTTGTATAAGAACAACACATAAACCAGTCTAGATTTAGATCCACAGACTGAGATCCCAAAGTATTGCACAAAATACTATATGCTATTCTTAAATATCAGTATACTACCAAACAATATACTACCATCCAGCTCAGCTAAAACTCTTGGTTAGGGCTTTTGTACATTGTTAGGACTTCAGTTGTTGCTTTGTTTGAAATGGTAAAATCTCCAATATTTGTCAGCTCTATAGTGTGAAGCAGGTTGAGACTGCAGGAAATTTGAGATTTTTGAAAGGACTCAGTAGCACAGTATTAAAATCCAGAAGGTATCAGATGTACAAAATGCACCCTTGGAGTCTATTACAGTTTCATTTCTAGCAATTTTTGTCAAACCATGTTTACGCTATAAAAATGGCAGCAGTCTAGCAGGTTGCTATCTGATACTATGAAAGGCTTGAGGAATACATGTTTCAGAAGGAGAAATACTGGATCTTTATGGTTTTTAGGCTGTGGTATCCTACCAGGTCTGCAGAGTTGTCTAGGGTGTTTATGAAAAAGTAGTAAGAAAAGTAAGCCAGGTCATTAGGCTTGTTTACTATGCAGCAGTCTGTATCACCAACAGAGAATTGTCAAGGGTTCCTAAATCAAGCAGGCTGGCCAACACCAATTAAAACCACCACATACAAGACTTGACAGTACTTGGCTGCTCCAACCCCACTAACAAACGATGGCAAAAGGGAAAACTGAATAGTAAAAAAAAAAAAATCCATTTTTATTCCAAATCTACTCTGAGCAAACATCCTGCAATTTTTTGCTAGTACTATAGGTTATCTTTATAGTGCACAAATCCAAATGCAACACATCTTCTGGGTTTGTTTGTCCAAAACAAAGTCCCTGCCTGAACTCAGCTTTTCAAGGTGTTGAGTTTCCCAAGTTTGTATTAAAAAGACAGAAGTATATTAGCTCCAAAATTCTATTAACTCAGATCTATTTTCTAGCCACTAGAGAGGGACAGAGTTCCACACTGAATGAGCACAGATTGAATTTGCAGGAATTTATGCAGCATCCAATAGACAAATGCATGACTTATTTTTCTGCTGGGAATCTGAGCTATAGCATTACTTACATATGATTTTACATATCAAAGTTTCTATATAAATCCTTGCAACAGCCTTATAGAGAAGTTAAAAAATCTGATCCTAAGTGGGTGTGTTAATATTGTTTGAAGCCTGAGAAAAAGATGAGGGGACTGGCAACAAGAAAAAAGGCAGAATTTGTAAAGGCAATGTGCAAAGTATCAGTGTGCCAGTGGAGAACACTTAGTAATAAAGCTCATCATCATCACAAACAAGTGTACAAGGGGTTCAAGAAATGCATTATCACTATTGGCCAAAGCTCAGTATTATAATGGAATTGTTTCCCTTTCCCCCGAGACACCGACCTGTACGGCTTATCCGAGTTGTGGATCCGGCGGTGGTTCCGTACGCCCACGTAGGTCGTGCTGGTGTACTCACACACATCACATCTGTACAGCTTCTGAACTGAAGACTTGTTTCCTGCATGAAACCAGATCATTGTAGAGTTAGCCTTCAGCGTTGTAAGAAGGTCTCAAAGGAGAATTTCAGCACAAGTGAATTCTGAACCTTCAATTGTAATATTCAATTTTAAAGTAATGCTTTTTAAGTAATCCATTTAAGCATCTATAAGCATTTAATACTTTTAAAGTATCTGGAGCAAACTGGTGATGGACATAGGGGTAATAAAGCTATGGTTTATTTACCATGCTGCTCTTTATCCTCCATATTTACTGGAATTCCTAACATTTTAGGCAAATCCATTCTCTAGGCAGACAATTCCCTTCTTCCTTGTAGTTGGGTTAAAACCCTGTGTTACAGCAAAAGCTGATAATGTGGGAACTGCTGCACCAGCAGTTTCACTGCTTTGCAAAATCCATCAAATCAAATTAAAAGACAGGCACTGAGAAAGGACAAGTTTCCAACTGGCAAACATAGAAAAGGAAAGCAAAATGCCTCCCATGGCATCTAAATCCCATTTATTTATTCCACTAACACTTTCAGAAGGATCTAAGATGATAGGGGAAAAACCCAGATACTGACCAGATGTATTAAGAAATAATTTGGAACTTGTCCAGATTACTAAAAAGCCATTGTAAGAATTTTTGTTTCCAGAATGAGACTTCTGAAAAAGGAAAGGTTCCAGAGACAAAGGCTAAGGAGTAACTGAACATAGGAAAGTGTGTGCATGTAAGTGCACAGTTTGGATATTTTTGAGATGTGTGCAGACCTAAGCTGAGTTAAAATATTAATATTTGGGAAGAGGGAGGGTATTTTTATTCAGGTCAGTTTCCCATTCCAGCCTAGCAGGCAGCCTTCATGCAGCCCTCAAGTGAGGAAACATGAAGGAACACCAAGGTTAGAGCTGTTTAAATCAGCACTACTGCCAGAAGAAACAGTTTTCTTTCTGCTTCTTCACTAGTCTTAAGTAATTTACTTTTTCTTCTTCTTTCCAAGTGCAAGCAAGGTGCTCAAGTTCATTTTCTCTACCCCAAACTCTTCTTTGCTGGCTGAACAGCCAAGCCATTACTCTGTTATGCACGCTGCCTTTGAAGAAACCTCTGATAGACACCCTCAGAGAATTTCTCCCATGGGTAAAGACCCTACTAAAGTACACCCCCAAACCAAATTTACAGTTCAGTAAATAATGTGTGGGAGACAATGTAAAGCTCAAAACTTGCAAGAACAGACTTCAGAAACTCTTTGTGCTGATACAAAGCACACCTCCCTCCCAAACAAATCATTACTTGGTGTTGTCAAGGGGTTTACTGCTAGCATGATGCACCAGAAGATCCTGGGTAGAACAGAAAAGGGTGTATTTGATGGCTGCTTTTTAGCAGGTATCACCAGGTGATTTAATTGAGGCCTCACAGCTCTTCCCCAAGCCAAAAATAACTCCCTTTCCTGAATAAAAGTTCTCCATTTGCCAAGTGGTATCCCTCTGTTCTGAACCCTGAAGAATCCTGTTAAAGGCTTGTGTAGGTTGAGAGCACTGAGGGTCCATGTCACACTGATAGAAGGGTCTCTCTGCCACTTGCAGTTTGAAAAGATAGAGAAGCTTGAAATTTGCAATAAATGACTGTCAAAAATATGGAAAGTAGAGTTTTTAGACACATCTCTGCTTAGTCTCAAACACCATTAACTTCTTTCCAGTTTGGAGTATAAAATCTTATGGAAACCCTCTCCTTTATCACCTCCTGAATTCCAATTCTTTTTAGGTAAAGAAGGGAGGAATTAGACAAGCAGATTGAGCTCAGGAGGAACTGTGGAGTTTCTCTTGGAAACAGAAGTTCTGTCCCCTGAGTCCAAAATAATTAATAGATTTTGTAAAGATAATTTTCTTCTGGAGTTTCCTCTTGGTGATGCTGGACTGTAACAACCCAGACTGAATCTTGTCATTATCAAAGCAATAATTTGGAATATTTATGGTAAACCTCTTAAGAAGACATTGCAGAGTAAACCAGTTGAGTCACTCAAAATGGAAATTAAACTTTTCCTATTTTTATTATATTTTTCCCCACAGGTGGGCCCTGAGTGATGAAAAAAAGTTTTAGATCTATTATTCTGAGGGATATAGATGCACAACCAAGTGAAACAGTAAGGATAAAAATACCACTAATTAGACTTCCATCCAAAATTCAGCACTTTTGGTTCAAGATGTAACTAGATAGAGCTGACCCTCAGGGTTATTCTGGAGAATATATAGTATGTCTCATGAAACAGCAAACTGAATACAAAGACAGTCTCAAATAAATGTTGAGTAAGTCCATATGTACCATGAAAAGTTTTAAAATTCTTTTTACTTTAAAATATGACACAGTGCTCATTCTTCCAGCATTCTTATAAAAAACATGTAATAATATATAACACACACTTTGCAAATCAACCTTAAAGTAAAATAGACACCTTTTTTTCCTACAATATGCTCAGATAGCAATATTTATTAGTTTGCTGGTGGTTTTCTTTATCATGTAAATTAGAAATCCAATCTTAATTCTATAGTTTGAGACTTTGGAAATTATATTGCTGTAATTATCCTTTCACGAATGCAGGTTTGTTTAGAAGCCCTGGAATGAATACAAAGGCACTTACTGAGCTGTGGGAGAGCTGGGGCTTTGTCAAGGTTCAGCTATTGCACCCTCTACTCAACAGGGCTTTCCATCTTTGGAATAAACTGCTTCCAAATGTCTTTTCTGTGACAAGTTTGGTATTTTATCAAGCGGGCAGTTTAAAACAAACAGCACCTAATGAGATTTTTAAAGCATATTGCACAGTTCTGAGTGGCTAACCACACAGCAGCACCCACTTAGGAGCAGTTATTCACACCAGTCACTACTTTATATTTATTCCTTCAATAAAATATGCATCAGTTACACTGCATCATCTAAGCTCTCACTGTTGCAGAATAGCAGTGATGTGGCTGCCCCCTCACTGCTTAGTTCTTGTGGGTCTGGGGCCTTTTTCTTTGCTTTCTGGCTGGAGGATATCAGGTCTCTTAAAAGCCAGGATGGAAATGACAGATCTTTGTTGTAGCAGCACTAACAGGTGCTCCTGTAATGCTGCTTATTGCCCTATTCCTTCATTATTAGACATTTACAATCTGATCATACCCACCGTCATAATGCTCCCTTTTAATTTATTGTACCACCATGATGAATAAAGAGACTTTTAGGACTAACTATTTCATAAACAAGAAAGGAAACTGTTCCAGCTCAGGCATCTTTCACATAAACAGATGCTATGCCATAAACATCTTTGTTTTGTGTGGCTTTATAGGGATGACATCTGTTTGACAAGAGATTGCTGTACTGCAGTGGTGCTGCAATGTGATTATAAATTGGGTCTGAAATAATTTAAGCATTCCACAGTATGAGTTAATAAAAGTTTAAAAAGAGAACTGGTTTAATTCAAGCCACATTGCTAAATTTCATGGGGGGTAAACAATCAAAGCACATGGCTGTAACAATTTTGTAAGACAAAGATAAGCAAAAAATATTTTAAAAAGATCCCTAATTAAATTGAAAGCAGGAAGTTTTCTCAAATGGGGGCTACTCTTTCATGGAAGTTAAATTACCAGATGAGGATAGAAACTCTAAAACCACCTTATCAAAAGTACTATTTTTGAAAGCAGAAAGACATCTCTGTTTTCAGTAACCTTAAGAGGATTTTAGCTCACATGATGCAGTATTCCCCCAAATCTGACACATCATAAGGTATTACTCTGTTGTGACATCTTTAAAAATACTGCTTTAAAACAAACAAAACAGAAGTCATAGTTCAAACTGTGCTCAGATATTTGTACCCAGCTCAATGTTTTATTTCCCATCACTTCCAGGAAAACATTTATGCTATTTCTTTTGAAGGAAAAACCCCCACTACTAAATAGGGAAGATTCCCACTACCAGCAGACCCTCCCTGGCCTTCCCCCTGTCTCCCCCCAGTCTGGGAGGGCTCTCTCAGGCTTATTAGCTCTTGGGGATTTAATAAACACTACAGATCCATGTCCTAAATTGTAATGCCTCCTGGATTGATGAGTAAAAAGGGGCTGGGAAGGGCCATTTTAACTGAGGCTGGTAAGGTAATGAACTTTTAAAGTTTCTAGCTTGTATTCTGAAAGGCAGAAAAAGAGGCAGTATGAGCAAAGAGAACAGGCCAGGAGTTAAGGATCTCATTCTATCCTGACATCTACCATGGTGAGATGGACAAATCATTAATGGTTTGAGCTGTCCCCCCGGTCAGTACCTTCTTTCCCAAGCAGTTACATCAATTGCAGTGATCACTGTCTCACTGACAGATTAACTGTAGAGCCAAGAGTAGGACCCAGAAATTTCAAGTGCAGTCTAAGCACTACTACCATGCACATTTTGCTGTTTTCTAAACCAACAAGAGACCAGAGTCAGGCCAGAAAACAGCTATTGGCACAAAAATAGAAATACTTCAGCCCACAGCAATTCCGAGGAGGAATCAGTATTAGCCTTTTTCCACAGTGCTCTAAAACTGCAAAATACTAATAATTAGTGTTGCTTTCAAAGTGAAAATGCTGTAAATATTTTCAGTAACTGAACAGAGGCTGCATCCAAGTTGCAATAATAACAACTATTGAGCCCCCAGGATACTCAAAGGATTTGAAGACTGCATCTTCTCCTAAGCCTCAAAATTTGGCTCTTTTTCCACCTTATTTCACTGCCTTAGCACATCAAAGGCTTCGGGCTTTGTTGCTGTTGTTTGTGAAACAAACACTCCTACATTATGAGCAGATAACCCAGTTAAACATTCAGAAAATGCATACCTACTTTTACTGTCAACTGCTACAGATCCAGGTTGCATTTCAGACTGCCTTACATCTGCCTCTCTAGGGCAAATGCCTCATTTTGGACATTACCATAATTAACCACATAATTTCTTGGCACACAATGGATGGTGTTGTATGTATATGCTAACAGCAAACTGCAGTACCACAGTGACTTGAAACAAGAGTAAACAACTCTTTTGTTTACTGTAGGTTATTGGGAAAATACTGAAGTTGAGGAAGGAAAGATTTTTTTTTCTTAAAAATTCAGAGTAATACTCCTTATTAGTTGTTTTTTGTTAGAAAAAGCACAAGATCCAATTACAGGGGCTAAAAAGGTCTTATCTACAAATAAGTGTCAGTAAGAGATCTCAGAACTGATTATGGTAAGTTCTGCATGCTGAAAGTAACATACACTGAAGATTATGGACAGGCACGAATGAGATTTAAAACCACTTTTATATGAATCCAGCAAACAGAAGTAATGTTATGAGTGACTTTGTAGTTTCAAGTGTAAATATAAACAGTACCTTCTCTTTCATCCACTTCGTTGGAAACTACTAGTTTGTTAGATGCAGCTAATGAAAAGGAATCTGGAAGACTGTGTTGTTCTCTTTCATGATTTCGTAGTTGGCTCTGAAAAAAACCCAACAATTGCCCACATTTAAATATACCCTACAAATATACATTGGTCATTTCAAATACTGTAATCATTTGTAGCATCATTGACTCAAGTTTTAACGACAGCTGTTGTATGTTAATATATCTGTAGTTTATCCCCTGGGTAATTTTTCTAGAAACAAAACAGAAAGGATTGATGAGAGTGACTGAATGGTATGATTTGTGTTTATTTATTTAGAAAATAAAGTTACTTGTTTCCCCATTCCCACAGACAAGTGGTAAACAGTTCTTCCAAATTAGTATTCTCCTAAAGTAATATTAGATCGGAGGATACAGAATGACTTGTGTAAAAATTGACTCAGTTTCTGTATTGCCTACTGAGTATGTTATTCCTGTTTCTGCTTGCTTGGAAGAGAGAGCCTTTTGCTACCCTAGCTGGACATTTTTTCAAACTAGGACTAAACAACAGTAAAGATGGAAAATTGCACTGCCACTGCCTGCAAGAGTTTCAGTGGTAGAGCCAGGCAGTGATGCTGTCTGTTCTGTGTGCCCGAATCCTAAACAGAGCACATGGGAACACACCAGCACTGATGCCTAAAATAGCTGCTCTAAAAACAGCAGGAGTGCACTATTCTGCTCTGGGGTGCAGTCTCTCAGATCTAAGTTTTCCAGAACATCCAGATCAAAACAACAACAGAGAAAAAAAGTAATTTCTGCTTCAGAATGCCTCGTGTTGCCCCCAAATGCCACAGCTACTTTTGCACACACTGGCAATGGGCATGTTTGAGTGTTCCTACAAAGTGCCAGCTGTTAAGTTCTCTAATGCCTTAATTTCTTCCTGTATTTGCTACATGTGGGCAGAAAAACAACATATTATAGAATCATAGAACCATAGAATCATTATGGTTGGAAAGGACCTCTAGGATCAAGTCCAACCTTCATCCCAACATTTCTCTACCCACTAGACCACAGCCTCATTTATATGTCCATAAGATGGCTCTCAGGAAAGTAAGTTGTATGAGGAAGTTTATTTCAGTGGCTGAAGGAGAATAATTACAGCTGATTTGTATATTCAGAAAGTGCTGCTGGCAATAATCCCCAACTGCAATGGCAGTGAAGCCAGGATGTCAGTCTGAGGTTAGAAAAAGGGATCACCAGTTACTGACAAAGTAGCAGAAAAGGATATTTAGCTCTTGGAGACAGACACAGGCAAGAACTTTACCTTATAATGGAAGGATTCCTCGCACTGCTTGCACTGGTACATTCTGGTTTTGCAGTGGTTGATCATGTGGCTCTCTAAATCCTTACTGTTGTCAGCAATGTGCTCACAGATGGGACACTGGTAGGGCTGCCTCTGGCGATGGACTCTCAGGTGTTGCTTTATGTAGCCCTTGTTGCCACTGCTGTAGTGGCAGAGGCGGCAGCGGTAGGGCCTCTCCACGTTGGGGATGTATTCCACCAGGTTACTCCCGGAGACGCCGGCATCGCTGGCGTTTTGGCATTGTGCATTGTCCTGCAGTTCCTTCAGAATGTCGTCGTCGGAAGCGTTCTGATCTGTCCTCTCCTTCAGCTTCTCAATGACAGTGAGCAAGGACATGCTGATCCCCATTTTAATGGGTGCTTCTGCCAGCTCCGGCCTTTCTTTCTCAATCTCAACTATTGCACATTCGCTTTGGTTTAAGCCGCTCAACTCCTCGGAAGGGTTCTTCAGAGAAGATACCGCTTTAGAATGAGCCGTGCCTGGCCCACCACCTTCTCCCTGCCCTGCACCTGCATCCACAGCACCTTCTCCAGCCACGGTCCTGAAGCTAGACCTTGTTAGTTCTGCAGCTCTGATGGGCATTGTGACGAGAGCTTCTGCTGCTAATGAGTGTAGTCGTAAAGACTCTGAATTGGTCCTCCTTCGTGCAGGGGGCACATTTTCATCCGCTGTTAGGGTTTTATTGGAGCTTGCTTCATTATCTTTCTTCTCACTGTTATTCCATCCTATTATCACTTCTTGAATTTCACCTGAGTGGTAAACTTCACCAGCTTCTTCACAGGTAACATGGGACTCCTCAGAGAGTATTTTCTTTTCTGTCTCAATGTCAGTGTTCATCAAGAAAGGCTTTTGTAAGACATTTTCTTCAGCACCTGGCAAACGCTCTACTATCACATTAACGTGCCCCTTTTTATTTGGACTACAGCTGATGATTTTCTGTGCTGATGAAAGCAGGCTCTCTGTTGCCATGTTGTCCTGTTCCGTGTCTGACACGGTCTCCTCTAAAACCTCTGCAGCAGACTGAGTCAGCACCTCTTCCTCCTTTACACTGGTTCCTACTGGTGATTTACACGACAGCTGCTCAGAATTGCAGATCTGAATCTGAAGGGAAGGTTCGCCGTGGAGATCAAACTCGTTGTTTTCCAGAGAAAGAACGACCGTATCCAGGCTGTGAGGTGTGTGAGCTACAACCGTCTCCAGGCCGGCCGAGTCGCTTTCCTCCTCGAAGATGGGGTAGGAGCAGTCGACCTCGCCGGCGTGTTTCCAGGCGTGGGTTTTCAGCATGCGCTGCTGGCCGCAGGTGTAGCGGCAGATCAGGCAGCGGTACACGCCGTACTGCTCGGACGTGTACCACTTCCTCCTGCCCCCGCCGGGCCGCGGAGGAGCCCCCCTTCCATCCCTGCCTTCCATGCCTCCCGCCCCATCCGGCCCCGGTCGGATGCCTCCCGCCGCCGGCGACAGGGAGCTCGCGACGTTCCCGCGCTGCTGCGCCGGCGCCTGGGCGCTGCCTTGGCCATCGGCCTCGTGGTAGTTCTGGAAGTGGGATTCCAGTTCTTCTTGGCTCTTGGAAGCAAAATGACATTCTGAGCACATCAATATCACTTCGTTTTTCTGCCCGTGCTGTTTTATGTGCTCTTGTATTTTGAAGAGAGAAGGTGATAGGAACTTACACAGGCTACACTGGTAGCATGTCACCTTCTTTTTGCTTTGTGGAAGACATTCAGTCACAAAATAATCTGCTTGTAACTCTTCAGTCTTTTTAGTGGCAATAACAGACAGCTCGATTGTTTTAGCCGGGATTTCACCCAGATCTTCCGTGTCAAAAGACGGTGCAGAGGCATTAGGATGAGAACGTTTTTTCCCAATTAAAAGGCATCTTTGTGACTTCTCACTTTCAACTATTTTGCTGAGTTTCTGGATAACGTGGATCAGGGGATCAGTTTTACATTTCCTCTGCTCTTCACTGTTCTGCAGCGTGGGGCCAATGACTGTCTCAGAAATCAGCACTGCTTCCTGCTCCCCAATGCCTGGCATCAACACCGCGACACTGCTCCCTTCGTCCATACTACCTACAAGACGGGGTGAGAAAAATCAATTTATTCACACTCAACAAGAAAAAGATAACCCAGTGCTATTTATATTTATCCCAATACTCGATATGGAAGCCTAATGCACCTAACTCAAGAAAAACTTTCTGAGTGGCTATGAAACAGCCCAAGATTTTGAGGATATTTAGTGGATAGAGTAGATGTTATTCAGCACAGCAGGACAGAATAATTCCAGGAGACCACTGAATCATAGAATCATTCAGGTTGGAAAAGATCCTTGGGATCATGCAGTCCAATCATTAACCCTCCTCTACAAAGTTCGCCCCTAAATCATGTCCAAATGATCCTTAAACACACCCAGGGCTGGTGACTCAACCCCCTCCCTGGGCAGCCTGGGCCAGTCTCTGGCTACTCTTTCTGTGAAATTTTTTTCCCTAATGACCAGTCTGACCCTCCCCTGGTGCAGCTGGAATCCATCCCCTCTTGTTCTGTCACTAATGACCTGTGAGCAGAGACCAGCACCAGCCTCTCTACACTGTCCTTTCAGGTGCTGTAGAGTGATGATGTCTCCTCTCGACTTCCTCTTCCTCAAACTAAACAGTCCCAACTCCTTCAATCCTCCTCATCAGATTTGTTCTCCAGGCCCTTCACCAGCTCTGTTGTCTCCTCTGCACTTGCTCCAGCACCTCAATGTGTCTCTTGCATTGAGGAGCTCAAAACTGGACACAACACTCCAGGTGTGGCCTCTGCAGTGCTGAGTACATGGGGACAATCCCCTCCCTGCCATTGCTGCTCACACTGTTTCTAATCCAAGCCAGGATGCCATTGGTTTTCTTGCCCACCTGGGCACACACTGGCTCATGTTCAGCCTCTTGTCAATTAGAACCTCCAGTTCCTTTTCTAGCACCAGCTTTCCAGCCACACTTGCCCCAGCCTGGAGCTTTGCATGGGGTTGTTGTGGCCCAAGTGCAGGACCCAGCACTTGACATGTAACAGCCTCTGTCTGTTCTGTACAAGGGCAAGACAACTCTTCTGTTCAAGTGCAGGCTGATGAGCAGTGTTAGAGCTATTGTCTTTATCTTTACAACTGAATGCAAGGCACTCCAGTACACCCATCAACAGTCACTGGAGTATTTATGTTTAAAAGCCATGATGTGATACGAGTTCCTAGCATGCTTACTGCCATACACTGATGTCTCCTAAAGAAAATGATAATTTGCAACAACATAATTTACAAAAAAAAAAAAAAAACCAAACAAAAACCCCAAGCAATCTTCTTCCTCTAAATGTTGGGAAAAGAAAGTCATTCTGGTCTTTTATTTGCATCAGTCATTTTGCTATGACTATATTAAAGGCCATGCAATTGTCAAATCATACTTGTTATTATAAATGTAATTCTCCAGAAAAGCAACTAATATTAGCTTTTTCTACGGTTCCTTAATTGAAGGGAAAATCAATTGGTGCTAAAGTTGGAAAGTAATTTTTTTTCTGTTTTGAGGGAAAGCTAAAGGCAGTTCCACTTCCTTTAAACATATCTAACCATAAACCACAGGCAGTAATGTGGTACCATTGGAGGTTAAATTAGAAGTCAGTATGTATAAATCTGCTTGAAAACATACTTTGTGTTGTGGGCAGAGCTGTAGGGTTAGGGTTGGAAAAGCTGGACAAAAAGTCTTACAGGGGAATTTACTTATGAAAAAAAAGGCTAAAAATAGTCTATTCAAGCTGCACTACATATACACACACAGATGTCATACACAATGTATTTCCTCTGTGTCAAATTTAGACTGTAAAGAGAGACAGTGTTTCTCGTATCGGCCAAACCTGAAAATGTATCCAGAGTTCTTCCATGTGGATGTTTTTCTTTTGCAAGAAAAATACCCAGGCCAAAGCAGAACTTCCAGAGATGGTCCTGAAGACCCCAGGAACTCCACTCTTTTCTACTTATTTGATTTAATAGACAGCAATATAATGAACAGACGGGCAAGAGTGGGTTCTGTGGGGCCATTTTCCCACTATGGAAAAATTCTGGGCAGAACTACTCAAGCTACCTTCACTTGCCTTTCAAATGACAAGTCAGGTTATCAGTGGAGCTATCAATACAAGCAGAGTTTGTATCGTTCCATTTTGGCTGCTTGTGTGAAATATTTCAAGTTGAAAATGCAGCAATACTTGTACATTTTCTGAATTCTCTTCATTGTTCCCATTTTTAAGTGTTAATTTGAAGAATATTTACTTGGTAATGGATAAAATCTGCATTAAAATTGAAAAAAAAAACCCAAAAAACCCAAAACCACAAAGATATATGGCAGTTGGATCCATGATAACTGGTAAACTTAAGACCTCGTGCCTTTATGTGGATCTCCATAACCAGATTAAAATGATCAATACAGCACTACAGTAGTGGATCAATTCTAGGAGATACAATTCTTTTCTAATTCCTATTTAAAACAAGAAAGTGTCACTTTACCTAAGAGTATACTGAATAGCCTGCTTATTTAATTCAAGTTCAATATTGTGTTATTAGCAGAAATCAATGTATGTATCCACACAGTTACTACTACACTGAAAAATCCAAGTATTTAACTTTTTAAGGGTAAGATGGTAAATGTCTCCAAGTGCATTTTCTGCTTCTGTTTGTATTATATGGCAGAGTATACTGAATAAGTCTTGTCTATGTGGCTAGGAAAAATTATATCCTTTTTGTCTAATACCTCAAATTATATATAAGCTTAAAAGAAGTTTAAGGGCTTTATTTGAAACCCATCCCGTGTAGTTATACAAAAATACTTTGTTGTTTGTTTCATACTGTGTGTAATGTGTTGAAGAAACCATGATAACAGCTAAACTAATATGCTTTTCCCCCTGAAAGCAGATTGAACACTATCTGAAGTGCTGAAAGGATTAATGAAATCTTGAAATCTTTTCCATTTGAGAATGAGTTCAGGAAACTCAAACACCTGGGGCTACTTGAAATGCCACTTGGTATTTTAAAAAACTTTGTAAGTAATGCTAAAGAGGCAAGTATTTCTACCTTTTTAATCTGAAAGCAGCATAAAAACTTAAGAGGAAAGATCCCAGACAGATCTTAAGTGAAATATGGTGCATCAAAAGGAAAAGCAGGGCCGGCGTGTTCAGCTGGGCTGGCGTGTTCAGCTGCGCTGAGTGGGGAGGGCTGCGGCTGAGGGAGGCGCTCAGCGGTGGAACCACGGCAGCTTGACACGTGTTGGGTCATTCTTTAAAGTTTAAAGCTTACTGATGCTTCCTTTGGTTTTTCAAGGGTGACAAGAAATACCTGGGCTTTAATAACTACGTGGCTTTCACCCAGATCAAAGGTGGTTCAGCCTCCCACGACGTTAAACCTTCGGCCTGGCAGAGGGCTGTGGCAGCCGTACCCTTTACGCGACCTCCGCGGCGATTACAATGCGTGGCCTGGGGCTGACAAAGGGCCCCGAACGGGAAGATCCAGAGCAGAGGAAAACGCCTTTGCGCCGGAGCTGCCCGTTCGAGCCCTGCCAGACGCATCCCAGCCCCGGCCCGACACCCTCCCCGGCCAAACACCCACCCCGGGGCGAAACGCCTCCCGATCCAGGAGCAGCCGCAGACCCCGCTTTGCACAACAGCCCAACGCCGGGAAGCCGGCCCGAGCGCTGCGAAACCTCCTCAGCGGCAGCTCCGGGCAGCGGAGACCTTTCCCCGGCACTGCGGCTCGGGGACTCCCGCCCGGGGATCCGCGACCCGCTCCCGCCAGCCCTCTGCGCTCGACCTCGCCCGCCACCCCCGCACCAGCCGCCGCTACCCCGGGCCGGGCGGCGCCGCTTTACATCCCACAGGTGCCGCCGGGGCCGCAGGGAGCCCGAGCCGCGGTGAGCCGGCCCGCCGGGGAGGCCCTGCCCTGCGGCGAGGCGGCCACGGCCCGGCAAAGACTCCGCCGGCAGCCGCCCGCTGCTCCGCACATGGGCTGCGGCGCGGCGCCCCGGGGCCTGCCCGCCCGCCCGCCGGCCGCGCCTCTCGCTCTGCCTGCCGCCCGCCCGCCCGCCGCCGCTGCCCACCGGCCCCGACGGCGGCGACTCGGGCCCGCCCTGCTTTTTACCTGTGTTTTGTACCGAAGAAATCCGAGGGGGGCTTTTTCCCCTCACCCCCCGGCCACCGCTTCAAGATGGCGACGATGGAGAGCGAATCACGTGAGCGGCGGGCTGGGGTCAGGTGACCGGCAGGCGGCCGCCGCTGCTCTCTCGCCGTTGCCGCGGAGACGAGCGCGGGCTCCGCTCTGGCCCCGCCCCGGCCCCATCCCCCGGCTTCCCGCCGGCCGCGCAAGAGCGGCGCCGCTGTGGGTGTCCCGGTCGGCCCGGCTGGCGCAGTGCGGCCCCGCTGCCGGCTCCCTTCGAAGCCTCAAAGTAACGGGTGTGCCCCGTGCAGCTCCTGTGCTCGGGACTGTGCTCCCTGGCCTCTAGCCCGCCTCAGCCAGGAGTGCGTCGATGTTGCAGCGCCCGCGGCCAGGCCAGACGGGGCGTCGTCTCCCCAGAGGTGATTGCTTTGAGCTCAGATTTCAAGGGTTAAACACCCGTAGCTAAAACTAAAAATACACAACATCCTCCACATTTTGTATCTAAAATGGGTGTGAACGTTTCCAAATGTAAACTGCACAAGAAAATTTATTTGTGTCAGTCAGTGTGAGCATTGGCTGCTGGCAGCGGCCAGATCAGGAGCGTGAGGGACCACCCTGGGCGCGTCAGTGCCCATTTCGGGAGGTCAGCGGCCATGTCAGGAGGGTGTGAGGGACCACCCTGGGCGTGTCAGCGGCCATCTCAGGAGGGTGTGAGGGATCACCCTGAGAGCGTCAGTGCCCATCTCGGGAGGTCAGCGGCCATCTCAGCAGGGTGTGAGGGGTCACCCTGGGCGTGTCAGTGCCCATCTCGGGAGGGTGTGAGGGGCCACCCTGGGCGCGTCAGTGCCCATCTCGGGAGGTCAGCGGCCATCTCAGGAGCTATGCACTGGGCGTGTCGCAGAAGGTAACTCATGTAAATGGAAAAGTCAGGGGAATAATGAGTTTCAGAAGTGGCTCTTGGCTGGGTGACGGTGAGAGACAGCCAATGTGCATTTCCAGAAAGCAGCCAGCCTCGGGCTGTTAAGAGATGCTACTGAACACTATTGAATAAGCCAGAAATTGTTCAGCAAGTGACCAGTTCTGAG
>JAOEGS010009737.1:10083-36722 GCA_025447755.1 Corythornis vintsioides | reverse complement strand
GGCCTCCTTATAGTAATTTAATGTATTAAATACTGTAATATATTGAAAATACGGTTACTCAACAGAATAACAAAAACAACTGTCAAGCAATGCTCATCCTCCCAAAAAGGAGAATGACATAAAATACATATGTAGATTGCAAAGCAGCCTTCTAGGAATCATAAATATATTGTCCTGGTTTGATTGAGAACTGAACAAATTCTGCTCCGTGATTTTACTTTTCAGCTCAGATTTTCTAACTAAGTGTACTTTCTGAAGTTAGCAACAGATAGACAACATAATATACGGCTGCTACCTTGGAGAAATTTTATTTTTTTCTCTAGTTCCTCCTTCAACTTTCAGACTGGTTTTACAAAACTCCAATTTCCTAACCTTTTTTTTTTTTCCAACACCTCTCAGCACTTTGGAAACTGCTTTTACATATACAAAAGTTCTACATCTAAGTAAGTGCACATTATCACAGACAGCTGAGGGTGATTGCATAAACAAATTACCACATTTTTAACATTCATACAAGCTTATGATTGGAATAGTCAGAAGCATACTTTGCATGTGCAGTTCAGCATTTTCATACTTCCATGATTTTATTTCCAAGCCAAATTGCCTTCAAAAAGCAAAGCACATATTCATCACCAAGAATTAACTACATACCGAGCTTGCAGATTCAACACAAAGCTGCTTTTGAGTTGCCACAGCATTAAAAATAGCATCTGAAAAATTACTTCTGAAAAACGATTTTTCATACATGAATAATTTAAATAGACAAATGGAATTCTATTGAACTGTTCTCTTACCACCTCAATTTGTATCTTTGAGAAGATGCAAGAAAATTAAAGATTTCATATTAAAACAAGTGCAGAACAGCAGCACTACTAGTGACGCTTTTACTAACAGGGTGGGTGCTACATATCAGAAATGCTTTTGAAAACAAGCTGTATTTTCTGTACAACAGCTCAACTATGACAATATGTCATTTTCTTGGCCTTAAAAACATTCCCCCTTACACTGATAAGTAATTGTGCAGTCAGATTTAACCTATATTGGGTACTTATGTGAATACTTCCCCACCGTTTGAAGAGATTGAGTTAAGTGTAGTGCTGATTCCTAGCCCTACATAAGACTTTGCATATTTTACAAATCTGAATGAATCTTGCCTTGAACGCCTGAAAAGCAAAGTAAGGAAAGCAATGCTCAGAGGCAGGGCGAGGGGAAGAAGAGATACGTGGAGAACAGCAGTGCTTTGGCAGGAGGTCATGGTAGTCCCATAAGGCCGGTCACAGTAGTGGGTAGATGGGAAGGAAAAACATTCAGTAGGGAAGAGAATGTGCAGAAACAAAAAGCATACACAGTGATAGAAGCTGTTTGGGAATAACTAGCTAAACTGAGTGGGAAATCAGGTAAAGCTTGCCTCAGGTATTACTTTGTTGTGAACTGAAAATAGCTCTTCTGCTTTTAAATGTTGGGGAACCCCACCATTGTTTCACATTGTTTCACATAAATAACTAACTTCCCAGTTTATTCAGTGATGACTGAGTTCAGCATTTGTGGATCATGAATAAGTGAGGCAGAAGTAAGATTCAACTTGTAGAATATCAATATTACTATAATTATCACTCTTGAGAATATACCAGGCAGTTTAAGCAATGATTTATCAGTTTATGTAATTCAATTTGACAAGTTTTCTTAGATGCAGCCATTACACATGGATTGATAGTAAAAAGAAACATTCACTTCATGTGATATGAATTCACCAGCTCTGCAAAGTAAGACATTGTGTTCTGTCATATAATGGCCTCATCCACTGATGTGAGGCAAGAAAAAGATTATCAGTAGCTTTAGAGTAGATGGGCATAAAGATCTCATCATGCTTAAAAAGGAGAAAATCATCAAGAGAAAATTATAGATGTTACACTACACAATGTAACTGTTAGAACTGAGGCATGGTTCTTTTCTATGTGACAAACCATCTCAGAGTTATAATATGTATTCTTCACATTTTATGTCATTGTATATTGCATAATTCTACATCACTTTGTGTGATTTGTCACACAACTGACCACACTGAGGTTGCTTACAGTGATCAAGGAACAGATGGTGGAGTCTGAGGCTCATCACTTCCCTAGTTAAGGGCCATCTTAAAGTGTGGCTTGAGGATTTCAGAAAAGCAATGCAATTCCTACCTCTATGAAAACGCAACTCAGGGACAACAGTATGGGTAGTATCCCACTTTTAAGTTAGATTTAGCTGTATCCATGAACTGCTACAAACTGTCCCATAGACTATTTCCTGTCAAAATAACTTAAATCTCAGGTTCTTGAATATCTACTTATAAAAACATTTTGAAGACCATTACTTATTTTACTGCTTTCATTATTTTAAAGTCTCATAAAAAATTACTAAGAATAATGTAATGTGGAACACTTACTCACAATCCAAGTGTAAGTATGACCTGAAACAGTAGTTCTCTTTTTATTTGAAGAATAAATCATGTCTCCTCAAAAGCCAGAGCTCTTACTAATTTTATTTTAAAATCTATAAATAACTGATGAATTATACTAGCATTTAAGTAAGACCTGTAAGGAATTTGGGCACTGTCCCTTGCTCAGAGATGTGAAATGCCTGCTTTATTTGTTCCAAATGGAAGTTTTAAGTACAAAGTCAAAATGTAAGTCCTTGGTGTGTGCCTTCTAAATGTGATTACAGGGCAAAAAAAAAAAAAAAAGTTGTTTCAAATTCTGCAAGCAGCCTTGAGCAACTGGACTCCATCAATCTTCTGGGATGCTGTAAGGCTCATCTAATAAAGAATGAATGGGAAGTATATGGTCCCATGACATGCATCTTTTACAAGTTTAGCTGACTACAATAGCATTGCAGTTACACAGATACAATACATATATTTCTACTGTCCTATGCCTAAAAGAATAGTGTAAGTTGCAGAATCCATCAGGTACACGTTAAATAAGTTGAGATTGACAAGTGACGAAAGGTAGCCATCACTCATCGTTAAGACAGTATTTTGGGGGTTTATTTTAGTAAAGTCCCAAAAGGATGGAGGATCCAACACATCCCTTGGTGATCTAGACATAGATGTAAAACAGCACCAATAAAAGGTTGCAGAGAAACAGGCCAGTAATTGGTGGGGATAAGATAGTCACACAGAGTGATCTGCATAAGCTGGAAAACTGAGCCCATTCAAACAAAATATTTTTTTGGTAAAGCTAAAGGTAAGCTAAAGGAAGGCTGTCTCTTCCAAAGGGTAGACTGTATCCTGTAAAATACCAGTTCTGGAAAAAACCCAGATGTCATGTCATAGTTAAGAAGCAATTTAATGCAAGTACCCCCTGTGATAATATGGCAAAAAGGATGAATGCATTCTTTGTACACATGTAGGAGAATAGTAAGCAGCAGTATGGAGGACCATATTCCACTGTCACAATAGTGTTAAATTATGCCTAGTGTTACATGGCCATGTTTAAAAAAAAAAACCAAAAAACTTGACAAATTGATTGCCAGTTCTGCAACCTGGAAAAATATTGTTACAAGGCATGTTGTCTTTAATACAGTCAGAGGTGACCTGCTGGCAGTTTATTTGTACCTAAAGGCCAAAAATTAAAAAAAAACCCACCAAAACCAGAAAAACAAACTAAACCAAAGAACACTAGACTTTAATGGCTAACAGCAGAGATGAGCATTGAAAAACATTAGAAAACAAGGCCAAACAAGCTGAATTTAGAATTAAGGTGTAATAAAAGAGCAAAGGTGATTTAACAATTTGAACAAATTGCAAAGGAAAACCATGGAGTTTTCATTATACACCTTAAAATGAAGACTCTTCAGTTTTTCTGGCAAATATTCTTATGGGAAGCCAAGTTAGTTACTGGATTCAACACAAAGATTGGCTGATGAAATCTATCATCTTGCAGTATGCAGGGTCTGGCCAGATTATCTTGTAGTCGATTTATGACTTGATTTTAATGGTTACTGGTGACACTCTTCATGCAGTTATCTACTTCATCAGAGATCACATGAATAGATTACATGGGGAGAGGGAAGTCTGGAAATGAATTTCAAAAAAGAGTGACTGGAAATTACTTCTGGAGATGACACATGGAAAATTTGGATAAAGAGTAAACCAATGAGCAAAACCCATATGTGTTCCTCAATGTATGTATAGCTCCCATATAGTGAAGCTACATGCAGTAGCATTTATATATGTAATTGTTTTTGTCTTGCTAGCTAAAGGCCAAGTTCCTTATTCAGCATTAGACAACTTTCTTAGGGAGATCAGTGAACAACCTTCAAGCTGAGGGAACCAGATGAACTGAATTACCTGCTACAGTCACAGAGCTGGAATATGAGATGAACTTTCCTTCACAATGAACTTGCCACCTCCAGTTTAGTTCATTACTTGGCTGTGCTGTCACTACATGTACAAGTTACATGCTGGATCCCAGAATTAATTCAAGAGGGTTGCTGCTATAATGGATCTGTTCAGATGCTGGCCAAAGCAGGTGTTATCCTGGAACTCACTTGTAGTGACAGGATCAATGTCCTCCCTTACAGTGTCATTCACTTAGATTTGGCATAAATGCTGCTCAGCTATTACCAAGTTTAATTAAAGGTCATCTTCCTTATCTCTCAGGAATGAGTGAGTGCCCAGCTGAAAGCAGTAACGTGCTGTTTCAGGTTTGCCTTTCTCTGCCAGTCACTATGAATTGCTAGGACTGATAGCACAGTACCTCCTGTGCATTCTCTAGAGCTTATTTTCCTGAATCTGATGCTTATTCAGAGTATAAACAATAACTGTATTTCCCATACTCTTCCTTGAAATTCTAATGATACAGCAATTTCTTTCTCCCTTGGTCTCTTTCACTACATTATGTGAAATGCCACTGTTTCAGTTTTATATTTATTTAGTCCTGATCTAATAAACTCACTCATTTCCCTGTCTCTGCACATATATTCTTCACTGCCTGCTTGTTCTCTGTAGGTCACTTTTGTTGTTTTGTTTATTCTACATCTACCTTCACTTCTAGCTGTCCTATTTAGAGTACCCCGAGTCCATAAATTTCCACAATTCAGGGAAATATGGAAATGGGTAGGGATAATTTCTTTTTTAACTCTACCTGAGAAACAGCTCTAGAAATTCTTTAACTTCTCTTTCTGCATCAGCTAAGGCAACTCCTGTTCATACCTCTGTTCTTTGAATATGATCTCAGATTAATCAACCAATGATATTCTTAGAACATATTTCTAAGGCAAAATAAACATCAATATTTCATCACTTTTCTTCCTTCCATTTTAATAGTACCTACAGACCTATTCCACTACCAAGACCTTAAATGCCAGAACAATACGTAATATATCTTTTATTTCATCACTGCTCAAGGCAAAGCTCTGCAGTCCCCTGTTCTTTATGTCTTAAATGACAAAAGCTTTATTACCACTCAGAAAATAAAAATGCACAGTGCTAACCCCCACATTATTTAGTATATCAGATATGACTTTGTGACTACAGTGAATACAAGTTAAATTTTCAAAAACTTCTGCACTGGTCACGGACAGAGAATTTAAAATGAGTCCCCAAGCCCTTATGCTGCAGTGCCATCACACTTACTTCAGAGGATTCAACCAACATGTAAAACAGTCTGCAATGGATTTGGATGCTCTTCAGCTCTCCTGCAGGTTAAGCTTCAATAAAGGAAGTAATTAGATGCATTTGACATCTGCTACAAAGCCACCAACATGATTTTTTGAAGCTTTGTACCAAGACTCATAATTGTATTCCTGATCTGCTTGCAAGTTAATTAAGCTGAGAAGGGAAAGAAAAATGCCTTTTACAAGTGAAATGAGTTTTTAACTACTTTCAGTGAAAATGCTGCTCCTTTCACACCTCTTTTGAATGAGCATGACATTGCTCCTGGTGAAAGGCTCTATTATTGTTACTGTTATGATGGATCAGTTTTCTAGATGTAAATGCATGCAAATGCAACTAAACACAACTCTCAGTGTACTTCTAAATACCTGAATGATGATACCCACAGTTTTTGCTTAAAGCAGTAAAAGTACTGACATGTTATATGGCAGAAAGGTCTATATATTCCATATACACCCAGCCTCCTTATTTCAGCAAGCTACCATAAAATCAGGACCAAGGCTATTGGCTTGCCTTCGACTGATTACTGAACATGCATTTAACAACCAGTCACAAATCTGCCCTCTTCCACAGCAAAATGAATGTACTATTTCAACTTCTGCAGCATGAAGCAACACAGACCAACAAAGCATTCAACTGTAGATTCAATCAAGAGCTTTAATCAAAGCACAGACAGTAGAGAATACAGTATTCTGATCCCCCCGAAAAAAGATTAAAAAATACATTGTATTTTACAAACTTACAAAAAGTCAATTTTCGTTTTAGAAATAATATACAAATGTTTTTCACTACAAAATCTATAATACATTTCTATATTACAACTGTTGCCTTCTTTTAGAATTATGTATTCCCTGAACTGTTCTCAAGAGTATAATAAATCCAAAAGTATAATAAATACATTGCTAATGAAGGTGGAAAAAGCTGAAGAAAATGTTTCAAAATACCCAGTTCTTTTATCCGTCAGATTGCTGAACTAAATGGATTACTCACATAAATTATATTAACATGAATAAATATTTTGAGTGTCAAACCTGAAAGCAAGATTGAGCAACAGTCAAATTCCATGATCTGAAAAAGATGTGTTGTGCTACCAAGCTAGAAAGCAAATAAGCCACTACATAGCTTGGCATTTTGGGTTAACTTTCATCTTCAGAAATAATGGTAAGAGAAAAAACAATTCTAGACAAAAATAAGAAAGGAAGATATTAGTTACTGAAATTTATCTAGAAAAGACCTATCCTCAGAATATGGTTTGTATTTTACCCTTGACAGGTAATATACAGAAGTCTTTATGTATTATCTGATATCCTAGTACTGGCTTTTGGTTGTCCCCATCATCCTCTCTTATTGCCACATTCCATCACTTGCTGGTGTAGATTTCCATCAGTCATTGAACAAATTATTCTTCTCCAGAAGCCTTGCTCAAAAAATCCCCACAAAACAGTCCAGTAACTTGTGTGAAGAAATCTGGGGAATATCTGAACAGCATTTTGACTTGTTGAGGGTTGGAATTACTAGTAAAATATTACAACTTTGAATGAGGAATATAAGGTGGTACAACACAAAAAGCACTGTAATAAAAATAATTAAAAAAAACCCCAAACCAAAAACTCAATGAAAGTTTTGCTATCTTACTGCACTACACTGTTGCTCAGCTGGGTCAACTAAAGTCCTGCAAGGAAGGAGATATGCAGAATGCACAGGGGAAACCCACACTTACAGCCACACACACAGTAGTAACACACCTGGTTCATTTTGTGGCAGCAACTTACACAGGGACTCTGTTGTCCTTGGCCCACTTTTTCATGATGCGGACAATGTATTCTACTTGGGAATCCCCAGGGCTCTTCAGAAGACTCAGCACTTCTCCTAGAGTCTCTCTACAAAGGTGAAAAGCAAAGATTTAAACTATTGTAAGACCCAAATGGTACAATATACAACTATTGACACCCAAACTATTGTGCAAAACTTGGTTCCTAGACAGAGAGGCCCCTTCAGCTGCAAAGCAGGAGTAGGGAAAAATGTGAAGTAGATGACATCCCAGGGGACAGAAAAAGTTTTGTTTACAATTGCAACAATGAGAGAAATTCAAAGTAAAAAAACAATGATCAGCAAAATATACTTTGGAGTTTAGTGTGTGCACATGTGGTTTATTTATATAGAAATCCTTACTCTTGCAAAATAGTTCCCCAGAACCAAACAAGCATTCTTCTTTCTTTGTCTCTATTGCTACTTGCTAGTTTTCAGTATGGTAACATCTATCTTAATGCTTCATTCATTCATCCATCCACCCAGCTTAATGCTGCCAAAGCACCTTCCACATAAATACAAATAACATGGAAATGAATATTACTAATAGAGTAAACCAGCATGCAGCTGCAGTTTGCCAGCTACTTTACAGCAAGAACTTGTATGTATATTGAAAATCAGGCCAGCTCTGTGTATTTTACTGCATCTACTGCAGTAATTGCTGAAAGGACACTTGAAGGCTGCAGTGGTTAATGAGATTATTCCAGCAGAGAAGGGAATACAAGGAAGGAGTAGAAGCCAAGGTAACACCTACCAGGCATGTAAGAAATGGCAAATTTGGTCAGGGGATAATGCCCATCTGGCATCATAAAGAATATTCACGAGGGAACAGTTCTTAAATATACAGCCTCACTACTGTCTCTCACTCTCCCATCCCGTGAAACAGGCCAAAACCACAAGCATCAGTAACACAGATCATTTCCTTCAAGCTTTCATCAAGTAAGCACATTTGTCTGACATAGACAGTGTCTTCAGACAGCAGATTGAAGTGACAGTACAGTCTAATCTACTCCCTGTTTAGAGAAATCATATTCTTCCTGCAGCACTGAGTAAATGCTTCCTGAGTTCTGGTTTTATGCCATCAACAGGAAATTTGGTTCTTTTCCCCCAGTCCATGAACATACTACATTTATAATGGAGCTCTTCCTAGTATGATGACTAATGTATTTTAGTTTCCTACACTTTACAGCATTCACTGATAAATTATTCTTCACCTTATATTCTATAACTGTTGGTGTGGAAGATATACTTCAAATTGACTGACACTGACCAGTGTCTATTCTCTGAAAGGTCAGTAAAGAATTGGAAGAGGATATGTAGTCCTAAAGCTAAGATCATGATTCTGGCTTACAGCTAATTGGAAATGTGAAGAGAGAGAAATAAATTAATATATAGCACAGAATACTCACTTTGCTTCTAGGCCAGCTATGATCATTTGAAAGACACCCACACAAGCACCTCTCTTGCCTTCCCAGTATTCAGGATTATTGTCCAGTCTCTCCAGAACATCAAATGCTTTGGCTGAATAGTAAAACTGACGCATCTGCACAGAAAGTGAAATGTTATTACTGAGTCTGTGATCACCTTTCAGAAGGGGATTACAATTTTGAGCTGTTTTCTGAAATCAGCAGCATGTCACAGAAGCAATGTGTATTTTCCAATTTTTCTGCAGGCAGCAAGTGACACAGAACAGACGTATTTCAGTTCTAGGGATACTGGCCTATGCCTTTGAACAGATAACAGATTAACTGCACTGTGAACTCCATCAGTTGGCAATGATCAGCACTGTTGTTCTGATCACATACAGATAACAATAGCTTACAGAACTTCTTTTTTTATCAGGTGCCCAATCTAGTGTCCTGACTATACTAAAGTCCTTGATAGAATGTCAACTTCTAACTAGTTCAAACATTTGAAAATAGAACGACTTTTTCTTATATAAAGATGGTCACAGAGACATTTTTGGATGTCTTTTGAATTAAATTTAGAGCTGATTTTTTTCTTCACTGTTACAGTACAGTACAAAATATGATTCAGTGACTCTATAATCCAAAATTTTCCTGATCTTAGGAAAATCCACCGTGTACCCTATCTAGTCTGCCTTAGGTTCTCTACTTGTCAATGGGAACAAGCAGTGAGTTGGTTTGCAACAGTCAATGCAAAAGGAGTGACCACAGTAACTGTGGCTTTGGAAGTCAGCATAACTCTTTACTCATATCTCCCATTGCCATTATAAGCTTTAAGGAAAACAACACTACCTCAGAAGAAAAAAAAAAAAAGCAGCATGAAGCACCTTGCTGAAACAATGCTTTTTTTTTTTAAAGCTTCTTGTCATTTGAATGACTAGTAGGAGAAGAAACTGTTATCCTTATTGATAGCTCAAGTCTGCAGTACTTTACCAGTTTTAATCAGTGGGTTGTATACCAAGAACGTCAGTAGGTTAAAATACTGACTAATCCTTTACCACCTCATCTACATTTATTTATCCTGCTGTTATAAAAGAAAGTTCACTACTGATGACAATGGAAATTTTAAAAAAGCTGTTGGCACAATCAGTGAATTAACATGTTATACACCAAGTTCTACAAAGACTCACTTTGTAGCAATCATTTGCAATGATCTGCAATAGGTTAAAGGAATCTCCTGAGGTCTCCATCTTCAGATAGAGCTTCCAGGCCAAGTGTGGTTTCTTATTCATAATATCTGCAACAACAACAAAAAGCTGGGGTTGTGAAAAGAATATGACACATAATACTCAATGGCAGATGGAATAAATGTTCATAAATTTATCTGCTTAATGCACACCTCACCCCGCGAGCATGAGACTGAGAAGGAAAGCATCCCTATCTTCTGTCTTACAAGTGGTAACAGCCAATTCTTCAGAGAATTCCAACATCAAGAGGAATAAATATGGTGTTTACATCTCGTTATATTTCCCAGATACAGCAATAAGCACAATTCTTATGATATTAGATATGGTTAAGGAACAGAATGGAAAGCATTAGAGAAATTATTTTCTTTAGGACAATGAACTGTGGCAATCCATTTAGATGATGAGATTTTGGATTATGTGTTTTTACACACAGAAAAAAATTAATTGGCAGTGAACTGAGGTCTTTAATACTTGGTGCCCACCTCAATCTAAACATTCAATTACCACAATTCATAACAAGCCAAAAACAGAGGAGCAAACAAAGCCACTCCAAGCATAACAGAACTTGTCATTATGAATCTACTAGAAAAAAGGTTTCCAAATTCTTGAGAGTTTGTGTTATTTTCTAAATTTGCTTATATGACTAGAATTTTTCTTTGGCCTTTACCTTTAAACTTCTATACACAATTAGAAATAAAAGAACATTTCTATCTCAGCTAGTGAAAATTCTAGTACGGTTGTTTGAACACAGAACCCATTCTGTTGAATCTGAAGTTGTTATTGACAATTCCAGACTCATTCAAATACAGGAAGAAAAGAAAATGAAATTAAGTATATCCTTCTTTTTCACATCTTACCAGCTACTCACAGAGTAGTTGGCTGTTCACAGGTGGACCATTCTTGTGCCCTTTCAAAAGAGGGACTGTTTGGTTTATTATGTCTATGCCTACTCTGCCAATACATCTGTTGCAGGTAGAATGGGTAGCAGTCATAAAAAATAAACACGTAACACCAAATCACAGGATTTATAGACACTTCTCATTTAAAAGGCAGCAAGACATCAAATTTTTCTTTCATCAGCTCCAGATACCATACACAGTGGCAAACTGCCAAGTCTTAATTTCCAAATGCCAATTCATCTCTCTAGAGAAATGGAGCACTGTGCTAATTCAACATGTTTGTTTTGGGGTTTTTTTAATCTTCAAGAAGAATTTGGTATAAACAGTACAATAATATTAAACAAAAACTACCCCCAAAACTGTCTAGCATCCAAAAAAGATGCATCTCTGGTACTTTTTGCCCTTTGGAAATATTTCAGCATTGAACTGTTGACGACTCAATACCTAATCATACTCTGACATGAATGTGTTGTAATGCTTTGTAATTTCTACAGCAGCTTTTATGCAGATGGATCTAATAGTAATTTACATACTTGTCACAAAAAAGATAACTATGTTCATCACTGAACAGTTGTTTGCAAAGAATTCTAGCAGCTGTTTGGGAATGAAAAATAAAATTTTAAGACACACACAGAAGAATACAGCAGCTCTGATGAAACTTGAGCAGGAATTCAGAATGGCAAAAGGCACACTCAACAATAAATATCAACTCCTACATAAGAGCTAGAAAATTTGTAATTGATATCATGGTGTTAATTCTACTTTTTTGTGTGAGTAGCACCTTCAAAGAGTTCTGCATCCCCAGATGTATGCCAAAGAACTACTATAGCACTAAATCAAAGGAGTGAAAACTGTCTACTGAACAACCAGGAGTTCCCTTTGTAGTGGGAGTTCTCCCATCAAAAAAAATTCACGTAAAACATTCATATATAAAGGACTCAAACACAACCAGGTACTGCAGCTTAATGAAAAAGGAAATACATTGGCACATCCTAAAACAGAGCCATAGATAGGGATCCATAGCTGAGATATGCCTGTCTGGAAAACTCAGGTTAGAGATGTCGACCACATCTGCAATATGGCATAATGTTCCAAAACATACATATTTACATTCCATGTACAACTACTGAAAGCTGTTTGATAAGAGAACATTTCTGTGTTGAGGCCCTGTAATGAAAACAAATTAGCTAAGGCGTTCTCAGACTTCAGTCCTTGGAAAAGCTCACCTCTGTACTATTTTGTGGTACTATAGTTATATCTGTACTGAGGTGTACTCTGCAATGTTTTTAGAAGTGGTTCAGAAAAACTAAATAAAATTTGCTACAGGGTATTAACATAGCAAAAGTTTTCTGAATTCAAGGAAAGAATGGAAGACTTTTTAGAAGAAAAAACATACTGGAGATTATAAAGGTCATCTTTCAGGCACAGGAATTTGGACAACACAAAAAGTAACACAGTAGGAAGAAAAACTACTGCATATTCTTGCCTTATCTTTCTCTTCCCTAGACATCTGACATTGGCTACTCTTGGAGGCAGACAGACTCTCGGGTCAGACCCAGCATGGATCCTTCTATTTTGTGTTTTACTCTGAACATTTAGAGTTGTAACTCAGTCTTTTAAGACAGAAAATCTTCACTCAAGCACTTGAGTAGCCAATTGAGAGGAAAAAGGTTCACTGGATAGGACAGGGCTGCATTGATAGAACTCTTAACAGCAGAGCAGAGGCAGTAATTGCTTACTAAAGCCAGATGTATGAAAGGTGGAAGAACCACCCACGCTTAACTAGTGCAATCAGCTTTTCACTTTCACAGTCCTGAATCCACCTACAACATTAAACTCAATTAGGGAAGTGGATTGCCAAGACTGATGCAATAGAGGAGAATCTGTATTCTGCAAGGTGGAGAGTAAAGTGACTCACGGCAGCGAGCTAGCCAGCTAAGGTAAACAAAATCATTCTTTATCTTCTCGCTCTGGATCAAAAGGAACACCTGCAGGAAGAAGGAAAAGATTATACATGCTTGTACTTTTAAGCAAACAGAAGGCAGAGCTGCCTCGTTTCAACATGCAGCCAAGGCTTAAGCCACACGAAAACTGCTTCATGTGAAGAGTCTGGGTTTGCAAGTGCAGTGCTGGGGCATCTGTGTCGGGTAGGTGAAGAATTCAAACAGTACCCTGATTATCAAGGGACTTCTGCAGCTTGCAAATCCCAAGCTGTGCAGAGGGCACAGCCTGCTCTGAACAAGTGCCAGTGGGCGGCCATGCAACACAAACAGCACAAAGGAACACTGGGCCTGTGGGAAAAGCTATTTGGAATGTGTTTGTTTAGAAAGCAATGCAAGCAATTACATTAGCATCTTCTTGAAATACCAGAAGTTTCACATATATATATATGAGCCTTTCCTCCTCATACATGTCAGAGATCATTCCAGGTCAGCAATAAGCCACTTCTAACCATTTTGGTTTCAGTGAGCTTCAGAGGCAAAACATGAGGCTTTTGTAACTTACTGTTTAAATACAGGTTTATTATATTCTACATCTAAAGGGATGCATGGGGGGAAGTTACACATTTAAAAATGCACTCTGGCTTTGCTCACAGAAAAAAGCTGTTTATGCCTCTCTGCAGGTGTATTTGTAAATATACTAGAATGATACTGGCAAAACTCAAAATACCTTTAGAGGAGCAGATATATGTACTGGAACTGAGTGTTCCATGAGTTATTGACATTTTTATTGGTTAAAGACAGCTGATTTCCTATTTTTTTCAGGGCAGGGGTGGGGAGGGAAGGTCTAAGAGGGAAGAAATAAAAGGAAAGCAGCATTATGTGAATCTGTGAATTATCACTGTAAGTAGCACTTCACCATAGGTTTTATTTCATTCTGTCCATGAAGGTAAGCTTTTAAATAACAAGTGTTATGGAGGTATAAGTATTTGAGACACTAGGGAAGGGTGATCTTTACATGAAAGTGCCATCACTATCATAAAGATTAGACATTAGACCAAATTAATCAATTTCATTACATAAATGCATCAGCTACATAACACAAGTTTACATAGAATCTTCTGTAAGAACGTAAGAGGAAAAAAGTGGATTAACAGCAGTTTACACCTTAGTTTATCTTTGTTCCCTAGCTGCAGCTAAAGATTACTTATAGCATTATCATTTCTATGAAGTCTCAGGAATCATCATAGCCTGCTAGCATGGTTTTAAAAGAGACTCACATTTTCATTAAGCTAACTACATTAAGGGAGGTGAATTGAAATATATATCTATTTTGCCTGACAGCCTTAGATTTTTTTCTTAAAGTGAGACACAGTTTCAGGTCACAGAAATAAAGGAGGTGGGTGCTGGAGGGAAGAACAAAAGAAAAACAACAACAATTAAACCCCACCCCAAAACAATACAAAATTATGATGAAGGAGAGGAAAAAACAGGGGGCTTCTGTTGTTGGCAGCCTGAAGAGTTAAAAAGTTAGAAAGATGGGGGGAAAAAAAACTAACAAGAAAACCAAAATCCAAAACATCCAAACCTTTAAAAGTCACTTTAGACTATGTGGTTGGGGTTTTTTTTCCTGGCTTGTCTTCTTTCTGGTCTTGTGGAACATGTTGCTTCCATCTTCCTAATAGCTATTTGCTTTTGCATATTTTAGTTGTAATTAAGTTTCTACTGCACATAGAGACAAAAAAATGCTGTGTGTAGAAGTTAATCTCTTCCAGCTGCATCTGGATGCTGCTGAATAAGATAGTGAGCACTTCCTTTATTCCTCTACATCTCCCAGAGGAAGAATAATTTTTATATTTTTTTTTTTAACACAAATTTCTAGGGACACCTAGAAGATCTTAACTATTCCGAGTCTTTTACTCAGCATGCCCTAGTCAGTCTGAACAATAAGACTGCCTGGGATTCCAGACAAAGCGTAGGAAATCTGATTAAGAGGGCATTCTTTGATCAATTAGAGATAGCTGCAAGCACTCTTGTGATGCACCACAAGCAGCATGATTCCCCATATACCTCACATTATAAGATTAGCAAGATAATCTTTTCTGAATAGTGTTCACTGAGAGTTTCAGTTCCTCTAAGAAAGGGAAGATGATATTCCACTCAACCTGTTTATTTTCAACCAACATGAAAGTCTGGAGGAAGAACAGGAAGAGGGGAGTATGTGGCAAATGTTTCTATTTTTGTTTTTGTTTTTTAAAGAAAGTACATACATACCTCTTCAGCCTCACTAAAATTGCCCATGGCAGCTTTGGCTTGGGCATAGTTGAAGTTAAAGGTGTCATCATTGTAGAAGTAACTCTGGAAAATAAGTCATACAGAAAACCCCCAAATAAATAAAACAACAAAAGAACCACCCCAAGCCTTATCCCACGGTCTAATAACATTTAAAATATATCCCCACCTCCCCATCTGAGTCAGACTATATCAAGACAATGGGAAGGAAAAAGAAAAACCCACATTATGAACATAGGGCATTTATAAACAGTGGGTAGAAAATTATGGACTGGCTTTCCATCCTACATTTGTGCCTACAAACACAGCTGGAACATTCCACAGCATTAACCATGAGAGATCTGGAGAACACTCCAAGCTTGAAATTGCAGTGGCAGCTTTTGTGGGTATAACTTTCATTTAGGCATGTGAAGACATGCTGTGCTGCCATGGTCTCCTTCACCTCCCAAGCAGCACTTCACCACTAGGCTGGTAAATAGGCAGTTGACTCCCTAATGGCTTAAGGAGGTGAACAGTTTGTTTTTCCAAGACTTCTCAGGGTTCCACAAAAGACCCAATGGATCTGGTTATGTGACAGATGTTAGTCTATCACACTGGATCACATGATGGAGGTGGAGCTGCAGCTTGGAAGCACACCATGTAATAAGACTTCCTTAAGTTCAAGCCTTGCTTACATGCTCCTTTCTCTGTATCTGAAGTGTATCACTAAGTTTTACTCTGTCATACTATTAGACTGGACTCGTTAATGACAGATCAGGCTGACCTAACTGTATCTTCTGAAAAGCTGCATGGGTCAAACTGGGAAATATAACATCAGTTAGCCTGATGTTTGCTTTGATCTAAGTAGCTTAGATTTGATCATGGTCAGATGTCCAGATTGAAATATAACTCAGATGACCAAAAGTCAGCTGGGTGTGTTCTGCATTCAGCACTGTCCCACCTGCTGCACTGGTAGACATGGTAGAGATAAGAAGTAGAGGTGAAACACAATACCAGAGCTTACAAGGGTGGGTAGCACTGAGGAACCCTGCCAAGGAGAGGTGCAGTGCTTGTGAAACAGCATGGCAAAAAAACCAGAGAGGTTTACCCATTGGTTACTGTAAGAAAAACCTTCCTGGGTACATAACAGCAAGATGGAAGAAATTTTTATTCTTATATAGTATCTATAAAAGGAAGTGAATTTGTGTAGTAAGATCAAACTTCTTTTTTCTTCCCTCATTTAAAAGGGAGAAGGAGGTAAAAAGCATAGTTGGGACTTAACAAAATATATAAGAAGCAAAGGGCAAAACCTTTTCCCAGAGCTCTCCATCTTCTTTCATGACAGGAAAGGAGGAACCTGAGAACTTCTTCCCTGTCATGGGCAGTCAGCAAAGGTTACTGATCCAGTCCACCCACATACATCAAGCTAGTGCCTTCACAGAAGTCAGGGGTTGACATTATTTGTTGGATGTCTGTGTTTCACCCAAATAGTCTGGGTGTTAGGACCCAAAGATGGCATACACAACAAACTATGTGAATGCATTAGGATGAACAGATCCAGGGAATCTTAAGCTCATTCTGTGAAAACATTTCATTGCCCTTAGGGTGAACTAACTGGTTTCACCATAGGAGAATTAGAACACTTGACTGTTTTCTTCCTCAATGATAGTTTTGTGTGAATCAGCACAAGTGCCAGGTTAAGCAAAGCTGGTGAGCAAGATGCTAGTTCTACTTCATGAATAGTTTCTTCTATCCAAATAGCTCTCATTGTATTTTTGAACTAAAACAGAAAAGGAACTCTGTCAACAATTAAATGCAAAAACTGTCATTCTATCCTGGCTGTATTAGTGAAAGAGACCAGATCTGCTGCAAACCAAAACCAATAAAAAAGTAGTGCTGCTGATCATGCAACACAGTCACAGCAACTACATGTTGGGTTTGTTTTTTTTTAAAAGCACCTTATATGTACTGGACTTCATTCTTTTGTGGGTTTTTTTAGTGTTTTCCAACCTTTTTAATAAACATAACTGTGCTGTGTCCACTACAATGAGATGCTCAGATGCCCAGTTGAACAACAAAGCATTTGTTGTGGCTGGACAACATCTGAGCCTGAATTAGCCCATCTTCTCCGTTGATCCTCAATGTTATCATGTCACTCTCAGGGCAGCTGGCAATAAATTTATAATAAGGTGTCCTCTGAGACATTCTCATGCTTAAAGCAGTTTTAATCAATCACAGATGAAGGTGGTGTTTCCTGCAAGAATACCACGCAACCAGACTTCAGAATGCACAGCTCCAGTTTTAAGGAGCTGCAGAGATTCTACTGAAGTTTATTGCTGTGAATGAAACACAAAGGTGACTGTCAAGTCACCTAAACCTTGCCTGTAACACAGTGCAGGAAGAATTATTTGCATCCCTGTGACCCAAAGAAAAGGGGAATGACTGAAGCAAACCTGAGCTATGGCTAGTCCCAAATGAAAAATGATGGAAATGAGCAGTCACTTCAAAAGCATCATGCAAGGAAAGTGGTAGCAGGAAGAAAACTTTTGTCCTTATGCTTGCTATTTATCAACTGTGTTATGCCTCACATTACCAGTATTTATGATTCCCTTCAAGTATGTAATAAATTCATACTTTACTTAAGCTTGATCAATTTGTAACTTGTTAGATACAATCTATAAAACCTCAACCCTACACTGAACTATTACAATATGTTCCATAAAACAACTGTATTTTGGCATGGACAAAATGCATTTTCTTAGGAAAGACAATTGAATTGCTGCAAGTCTAGCAATCTGTATATTGGGAATTTGCTGCAATTCCAGCAAGCTGTATTTTGTTTTCAGCCTCTCCTAATACAAATGGATGTTTCAAATCTACCTTTTTTTATTCTAATCCTAATTTTGTATAATTTTATTTACTTAATTTCCTTCTATAGCAAATAATATGTACCTTCTAAAACTCTCAGGGCAATATTTAAATTCCTGGTTATTCTCTGAATCACCTTTCTTTCTACATTTGAGGGCCTAGTGGCCAGTATTTCAAACAAGAGCACACTACTGCACAATGAAAGGCATCAATCTTTTTTATATTGAATTTTCTTTATTTAGCTTAATATTTTGTTTCACCCTTGTATTCACACTGCAACTGTGAAAACCAAGAGAATACTTTTAAAAAATGTATTGCCTTTGCCTAAATATAGGTGAAATCAAAAAGGATACATGGTTACTGATGCCAAAGGCATGTATATGTGGACAAGTCCAGCTTGCAAGCTGAGATCCATGTACATGTATAGGTGACAGTAGTTGCACATGCTTCTAGTAAAACAGCTAAGTTTTTAAAACAGAACACCCAAAAAAGCAGTCAGATAACCCTTGCCCTCTCCTATGCATATATAATAAAATTGTTTCACCCAAAGCTGACAAGGTAAAAATGCTACTTCTAATTGATAAACACAGCAGGACTGAAGGTGTGCATACCTGTTCCTGTTGCCATTTCTGCCTCCCTCCTGACAGCTTTTAAACATCAGATCTATTCTTCACTGCATAGGCTCTTACTACAAACCAAGCATAGACTCTCCTACAAAAATCACAGAGGATTCTGTGCTTCCTCCTTTTCCCTTCAGATTTTCTTTCCAGCCCTTCCTACAAAACTTTCCTTTAAACCCTCCCAGCTGCAGAGCTACATCACCTAATCCCCTCCCTGTAGCAGTTCTCCTGCCTCAAGATTCTGACCTGTCCTCTGATCATTCTATTGCCCACTTACACCCTCTCCATTTCTATTTAGTGACTTATTAATTTCTGTCTCTTTCCTTTAAAAACACCAGCCTTATTTTCCAAGTATTAATGGCAACTCCATTTGCCTCCTCAAATATTACTCTCCTCTCTCATTTCTAAGCTTTCCCATATATCTTGGAGGTAGTGAGTTTAACATTTAACTTCAACATTTTCAGTTTAGAACTAGCTGTTTAAAAACTTTTTCAATGAAATGAAAAGAGCTGGGCATTTTTGTGGGGTGACTCATTCCAAGATGTGTGTAACAAATACAAAGCATGAATTTTCCTCTGGAAATCACCATCTGTCCCTGTTAGTTATAGAGTACGATCAGATCATCAGTTACAACTAAAAATCTAATTTTTAGATGGCTTGTTAGGCAAAACAAACCTCACTGTTAGTTTCCAGCTCCCCTTTTCTTCAATTGCACATACACACCAATTTGGGGTGGGTGTCCCATCCACTACAGTGAAACCATTCCAGTGGCTACAGCCTCTTGGGACTTCTTCAATGCTGTCTTTCCAGACAGTGTTTGAAAACACTACACCTTCATTTTTCATAATCAGATGATTCTGGCACCACTACAACCATGTGTTTTTCTTTAGATCTTACCCTCCTTAGAACAGAGTAATTGTGCTCAACTTGTGTATTTCCCTAAAATCCTCATTCCTCTTCCTACCAATTACAGAGTTCTTACAACTCTATTTACAAGTCACTGGAAAAAAGACTGCAATCACTTAACCCTATAATCACATTCGAGCCTCACTCTTTTTTCCACACATGTGACTGTTAGTAAAGTTATACCCACTTTATCTATTGAATACTAGTGAACTGTGATTCTGTGAACTGATAATGCTTCATTATGATAACTGTAAACTCCTTCTCTTACACTGAAAAATGAAACATTGCCTATAGGGTACCACTCAGATTACTTCTGCAAAAATAATATTCTTAGCTTACTGCTTTGGTCATATTGCCCTATCTCAGTCCTTTGGTGACTGCTTCCCCTGTAAAATATAAGCATTATTACTTTCAGAGTTCTTCATGCTCCATCTTCCTTACACACTCTTCTTCACAGTGTTGTTGACAAAATGTTGTCCCCAATTATTAACCAGTGACAATAATCTCCATTATTCATTTGATAAGGCTTAAGAAAACAATTGGGTTTTTTTTCCTCTATGCTGCTCATGCTATAAATACTCAACAATTTCTTCATTGTCTCCCTTTAATTCTCTTCCTTACCTTCTGTGATGCCACCAGAAAGTCTGATAATGGTTAAACTGCAAGTGTCATGAGACCATCAGACACACAAAGCTGCACAATGCTATCTTATAAACTACTTTACATTTCTATCCATTTTCTGTACTGATCATTTACATTCCACTGTTGATCCAGTGTTCTGTTGTTTCTGTTGTGTCTCTGTATCATTTTATGTTTACATAATGTCTTGCACAGAACAGTCTAATTCTGCAAGCAGTGATTCTATGCATCAGAGTACTATCAATACTAAATAATAATACTAACCTTGACTGAGTTGAGGTAAATCAGGACATTATCAAACTGTCTAAGAAGAAAGAAGCAGGAGGACATGCACTGTCTCCCTGGAATGGTATCTAAAATTCAAAAGAGAAATGCAGATTTGTAAATTTAAAAATCACATGTTAATGGAAATCACTGCCAAGATTGCTGGCAACTAGGAAAGCAGATAACTTCTAAAAATAGTGTAACTTGCCTTTTCAGGCAAAGGACCATACTAGAGGTTAGAAAAACTATTAGATCATCTTGTCAACTTTCTCTACAGTGTACAATAATTACTGCAAGACTATATTCAACACCAAAAGCTAGAGACAAATTCTTTAAGTAACAGGACTTTTCCATTACACAACTTATGTAGCATTTGCAGTGAATTATTTTTAGTTGTAGTAAGTAAGCAAGTTATCTTACACCTTATACAAAGCCTGAGTTTGCTTCTAACCTTTGTTGTTCTAACTTTTTTTCATTCAAATCATGCTTTTCAGTTATCCTGGACAAAGAAACTCTACATATTTTAATTTTGGTTCCAGTAAGACAGTAAATTCAATACAGTGAAGATATTATTAAAAAATATTTTAATACATGAACAGGAAAAAACCTCAGTGATAAAATACAATACAAAAATTAATTTTCATGCATTTTGTCTTACCACACTGCTCACAAGTGGTAAAGCCATTAGGCATATCAGTACAAACAAGTGTCAGTAAACTTTGCTGCCAGCATATTATGCTGTCATCCATTCTGAAATTGCAATCTGTGCTGCTGAAAAACTATTTCAGAGCTTTTTTAGAGATTTTGAAGTAAGCTTATTAGAACTATTTTTTGCTAAACTCAACCAGGAGAGATTAGTCTGACATGAATGAACACAAGTAGCAGCTGGGAAGACAAGTGGTGTCAAATCACTACTGTTTCCCTAAATCAAATGATCATTAGAGAGCTCTGTGCAGTTTGGGAAGGTGACAGAAGATAAGATCCTAGGGCTGCCAACAGCCCTGAACAAATCTGCTCCTGTAGGTTAGCTACCATCAATCTATCCACACCAGAAAATTAAATATCTTTTCTTTATATAAAAATTTAATGTATCTGAATACCAGTATTTGGACACCATACCAAAGCACAAAATACAGCATTACACTGGAAAATTGTATATTCTCCTTTAAATAAGGTAGGGTAGCAATAATTCTTCTAAAGCATTATAGAAGATCTCAAAATATATTTTGAAAGAAAGCAGAACATTGTATTTTTTTTATCTTTAGCACTAAGAGATACTGAGGTCAGATGTCCTTTCATTTCCACACAGAGACAAGCTATCTATGTTTGAACCACATCATTCAGTTCTCCAACTTCAGAAGATTATTTGGTTATTTTTCAAGTGTTCTCTGGGTTGCAGAAAATGGCCTGTTTGTTTATCTGTCCATTTTCACATGCAGGCATACTTATGACACATATATGCCTTCACAGGATGAAAATAGAAACAGATTTCTTGTCTCACCATACGTTGTTGTTGTTGTTGTAATGAGAATGTGGGTACCTCAAAAGTGCTACTTTACTTTCACATTCATTTGTTGAACTCACTGCAATTTATTTTAATTTAAATTTTTATTTTAAACAAAAATTTAAAAAATGCAAACAACACTCAAAGAAAACTTAGAACTGAGAATACATTTTCAATGAAAATGAATCAGAGTAACAATAGATTAGAACCAAACCTTTGTTTGCCCATATATGAAGGAGAGTTTTAATTTTAGTATTTATTCTTACGTTCACATTTTGGAAAAAAAAAAAAAATTGTTATCCCAGAATACCATCTTCCATACTCATTTAGAGAAAGATTTCATTAAAAAGAAAAAATCCAAGCAAAACATCTGTAAATCTCACACGGCTCAGCAATGAATACTATTAGTGACAGGAAAACTAGGGGTTTATAGTTCCAATTCATCCAATGTGACTCACACAGGAAGAGGAAAAGGTCTCATTTTGAGAAATTACTCAGGTTAACCTAAGAATACCTCAGAGGAGACTGCACAAAGTCTAGAAGAAATGTTTCATTCCCAACAGCAGATATGCCTGATTTGGTCCAAAAAAGAGGAGGTAGTTTGTAAGAAAGGAGTGCTTTCCTCCATTATTCTTGCAGCATTTTTAGGGTAGTTTGTAAGATTCACGTTACGCATCAAAAATACTGCATTTAATGGAAGTGTTAATGTTCATTTACTTTCACTAATGTTCCCCTTGCCCCATTTCCTCCTTAACTCAAATATCTGATCTATTTAATTTTCCACCCAGTTGAGACTCTGGGAGAAGAGCATGAGAATTAGCTATAAAATCCTATCATTAGATCCCCCTTTGCAATGCCAGTTCCATTTCATGTCAGTGGGATTAAGCAATTTTATTAAGCTTAAAAAAACTCAGCAAACAAAGCTGCTGTTCTGGGTGTTATTTATTTCTGCCAGAGGGTAAATGCCAACTCCTACACTAAGTGCTTCCTGGGTTTGGGGTTTTTTTTTGCTTGTTTTGGGTATCCCTACTCCTCTTAAAGTATGTAACTTCCAGCAACAGATGAATTGTCTATGTGTTTTGGAAAGGACTTCACATTAACTCCATTTCCTTTATGTTCCTTCAACCTACAACTCAGACATCTAATTCAAAATAGCAAAGGGCATAACTGATGACTCCAAATGACTTTACAAATAGATGACATTCTATTCTTCCTAAAATGTCTGTTGCTTTTTTTCTTAATGCAGTTTCCACAGTTATCGAGTTTCTATCATTAACAAGAGCAAATCAGACAGGACCTTGTTTTGAAAAAAACATTCCACAACTTCATTTTCATCAATTAATTTTTGATAATTCACATTAAAATCAGAAGCCTTGTAGTCCCAGTTGAGAGCAAAGACACAGCATAGCATTTCCTCACTCTAGTGAGCACAACCTACTTTTGTATTACAAATCTGCAAAGCAGCTAAGAAACTTGATAAAGATCTTAAACAGACAATCTAGTGGTACAAGCTCCTTGCAAGGATTGGCCCAGTGGGAAGTGCTGAAGCATGACTGACATGCTTGAATAGCACAGCAGGCAAAAAGCCTTCCTTAGCAAAAACCCAAGCACACAAACAGCAAGAATTCACTTTTCTGTTCTAAATCCAGAAAAAGCCCCAAAGTTGATCAAAAATGACCACAAATACACAATATAGTGGCTAATATGCTTAGTTAAATAAGAATGTAAAATTATATTGGATCCCAAGCCTGTCGGCTTCAGAATAACATAGAATATAAGAATATAGACCTATAGAAATAATATATTCTGATTTCACATATAATACATGCTGTGGCATGTAATAATATTTCCTTTGAAGCTTCTTCAGTTTCCAACAATCCACACTGAAAAATTTGTGTTAAAAGAGCCAATGGACTTCCACAGATTTCTTTATACCTTTGATTCTTGCAAGATTCTATATCAAACAGATTGTCTTGTGTGAAAAAGTAATTTGTGCTGCTTGTTTTAATTGTCTTGCATGATGAAACCTCGTTTTTTGTATGATACAGTAACTAAATCTTCTCTATTCTTCTTTTCCTTGTCATTTACAATGTTCTGTGTCATGAACATACCAACTCAGTCATCATTTTCCAGGTTACATATCCTCCTATATTTAATCTTCCCTTGTTCAAGAAGCTATCCCCTTTCTCTGATCATCCTTGCTGTCTTCATTGTACCCTTTCTTGTCCTACCATTTTTCTTTTGAAATGCAAGAACCAGAACTGCAGACAGTATTCAAGAATGGAAACCACATTTGTATACAATGACAGTAACTATTTTTGTTTTGTTCTCTCTTTCCTCATCAGTTCCTAAGATTCTCTTTAACAATTCTGATAATTTTCAAATATATTATAAGGGTTTTTTCCCCCCTCCATGTACTACTTTACATTTATCAAAGCTAAATTTAATTTGCATATTATTACCCAGCCTCACAGCTTTCATCATTGTGGTGGCTTTCATTTTTCCTACTATGGGTAATTTTGTACCATTAGCAAACCTAGTCATGTCATTATTTGTCTCCTATAGCTCATTAATTATGAATACAAGTCTTTTCTTTAAAGAAACAAAAGGTTTTTTTCAAGTGTTCAAATCAGGTGCATTTTATCCTTTTACTGCTAGTTATCTGAAAAATTCCTGTTAGAAATTAGAAAGGTTTTATGTAGTTTCCCTTCTTGAAATTAGTATTGTGGAAATTTTTAAGGTATTTGCTAACACGTTTTTTAAATTTTATTATACTCAGATCACTGTAACAGAACTGGATTTTCATTAAAAATCTTCAAATCAGGTTCTCTGTAATCTCTGCATTGGTCTAGAGTCTTGTGTTCACTTGTGTAGTCTCTAGGAAAGATGAAACCATAGCATTTAACAATTCATTCTCTATGTCATACCATGTTGTTCATTTACTAGGTCAATATGGGCAGAAATAGAAGTCTCCAACTATTATTTAATTATCTTTCTATATAAAATCTCTAACCTCTTTAATATGCCAGTCACTGTTCCCATCTAGGCTGGCTGGTGAATAATTTAGCCTCAATGTGATGAGTCTCCTATCTGAGCTTGTAATTTAAAACAATTTGATGTTACCAATTGATACAGCACATACATTTACTTTATATTGAGAGGTTTCTATAACATTAAGAACCATTCATCCACTGGCATAATTTATTTAGTAATACTCCATTGTAAATTGAATAGGAACAATATTCTACATATTGTCTCCTCCTATCACATTTAAGATAATTATTTTATGTTTATAGCTTCCTTTTCTAAAGCCAGGTGTTACACTTTACTAATTTTATTGCAAATCATCTATTATTTGTATAAAAATTCTTACATATTTGATCCTCATGCATTTGCTTTTTGTTATGTCTTACCTAATTTGGACTATTTGCCTCCTTTATTTCCTACGTACAGTTTGTTGACCTCTACCTATCCTTCATTTGAGGATACAAAAACACCCCTCTCACTATTTTGCCTTTAAAGGAGGAGTTCCTTGAACTGTGTACTCTTCTGTATGTCAGCTTTCTGCCATGAGTCATTAAAAAAAATCACCAAGCAGCTTTTAAACAGAAGTACCAAGAGTGTAAGATGTTTGCAGTACTAATGTTCCTTCCCATAGGCTCATTTTTTTTTTTCAGTTAACCCACCTTCCTAATTGGACTACATTTCTGTTCCATTTACACCTTCCCCCATGCTTCAAGCCTCTGCCTCTCTATCTTGTTTTGTACATGGGTTTTAAAATAATTCATAGTAAAATTAAGACTTTTGTATTTAACAACTTAAGTTTTAGTTTTGGGCTTTATCTTCACTATACATTTTTCCAGGACATCTTTTCTAAGACTACCTCTGTGTTATTTTTATTCACATGTGCTATGGTCACTAATCTTACCTGCATGACTGCCATGGGCATTAGGAGTTTTACCTCCACTGTGTCAGTCATGCTGTGACTATTGACATCACAAACCCAGTTAGCTATATGCCTGCTAACAGAGTTCCCACTACTACAATTCATGTTGCTTATTTCTGTTTGCTGGCATCCCAACTCAAATTGAAAGGAAAATGTTAGGGAAACCTCATCTGTGGAACTGCTTCCAACATGAAGCTCTCTGCTACACAGTCACAGTACAAGGGCTGTAAGGGGAACAGAATGGCTCAGCAGTATTTCTGAAAGTTTCAACAGTGTTACTGCTGTATCTCTTGAGCTCCTTCTCTTTAGTCACCATGGACACAGGAGACAGCATTCTGTCTCTGAGGACCATGAGTTGTCTGCATCAGAAACATGCCTAAGTTACTCACCTAAAGAAATAGTTCTGGTGACAACGCCTACATCAGAAACTGGGAATTCTGTGTTCCAACTACTGGCTTTTTTTGATTTGGGACTTTTAATTTTACTTTGGCAAGGTGAAGGGAAGACAAGGTCTTGTTTGGTCTATTATTGAATAAGTAAAAATATATTTTGAAAATATACTAATTTTTTTTGTTGGATTTTATAATGATTTTTTTTTTTTTAATTCAAACAAGGAGTGAGTCCCAGAGTCTTCATTTCTCTCTGTAGCCAAATTCCTTTCTGT
>JAOEGS010009735.1:44479-56362 GCA_025447755.1 Corythornis vintsioides | reverse complement strand
CTGGATCTGTTCCTGGGTGACTTGGTCTAGGTGATCCTGCTGTGGCAGGGGGTTGGACTAGATGATCTTCTAGGTCCCTTCCAACCCCTAATATCTATGATTCTATGATACTAGTTTGGCTCAAAACTTCAGGTTTCCAAGGGGAAATAAAGTAGTTAAAATTGCAGATTAACTAAACACCGGTAAGAAATTAATGAAGAAAGTGTTTAAGTCCTAAGCATTGCACGTGTACTCTGCTGTAGATAACTAGTGTCTATTCACAGCTTATGATGTGAGATTGTGCTGCTCAAATCCACGTGTGGTAACGGTGGCATTTCCAGTCCAGAACAAATCCTCAAATGTCACAGACTTAAGGAAAAGCAGAATTTAGTGTGTGTGTGGGTAAGCCTATATCAGATTGTGTTTGCTGAGCGTGAATGAGTCCACATGCAATATGGAGCTGAGGTGGATGGCTCCCAGGGCATGGAAAATGTCTAGACACCTATTCTTCTGTCTGGGAATGCTTCAGTGCTGACTATCCTTCCTCATCTCCTTCTGCCTTTGTGTCACTGTCACAAACCTGCATCAACAGCAGGACTGTGAACTCTGGTGCTTGTAAGACCTGGTTGGTTACAGCGGCTACAGGCAGAGATGTCCCATCTGTTTTACAGCAGGGAGAGCCTGTTGAAGAACTCATCTTCTGCTTGGCATTTATTTAAATAAGGGTCAGCCTTGGCTACAGGTGAGCATCCCTGTGGCAGAGCTGTGCACCCCAAGGGATGGTAACATCTCTTTTTCTGGCTTTGCCAATAGTGAGTAAATTCTTTGCTTTTTGACTTTTTTTTAAATGCCACTGAAGAAAACAGAGCTACTCATTTCAGGTCAAATGAAGCTTTTTGTTTTATATGCTCTGTCTTTTGTTGAAAACTAACTTTGACTCTTACCTGCCTCTTTCCTTCTCTGACAGGGTCAGAAAGATAATTTCAAATGCAGCTCTTTTGCTTGGGGCTCCTCTTGCATCCTCACTTATGGGGCCAAACCTGAATTTCACTTCTTCAGCTTCATGGGATTGAGTGAGGTGTTTGGATAGAAGAGGGAGAGATGGCTTGTGCCAAGGGTGTATTCACAAATGTAGATCCAAGAATGGGCACAGTTTTCCTACTGCTTTTCTAATTATACTATTTCCAGTGCAGTCCTTACTAGCAAAGTTACTGTATCCTTGGGAATCCCTTCTCAGTCCTGTGCTGCTTTGACCTTTTTCCTTCTGTTTCACTCTCCTTCTTGTGTCCTCATTTACCTTCTCACTTCTGAGTCAGTCCAGAAGGTTATTTTTCTCCTCCTTCATCCTTCCTTCATGAAATCCATAGTTTGAAATCATCTCCTTGAGACATGCTGGCAGAGCACAGCTGGAAATCAGGGGCAGGGGCTGGCTGTGCTCTGTGCATTCAGGGATTGCTCACTGCAACGTATATATTTACACAGGAAAGTTCATCCTCTTCAGGGCTTTGTAAGTGGGTGCTTGAAAATAAACTGCACCCAGGGCCAGTGTTTATGGAAAAGCAACTTCTAGTGCTGTAAAGGTGGTAACATCAAATGCAACCATTGTCTGTCTCATGCAACTGTTATTTAGGGCAGCCAGGTAAAGTGTAAGGAGGAGGTAAGAGTGGAAGGAGAGGTGAGGACATGGTATGAACTGCTCTTCTTTAGGGGAGACAAACCCAATCTGCTTTGGAGTGGTGAAAAATGCCATGAGACCTCAAGATATTTCCACACCAATGGCATATTTCTTACTGAAACACCAAAATCAAACTTTGCTCCTGCACGGGGAGAGGTCATTAGAGTGATGATGTCTAATGATGTGGTCCAAAGTGACAAAGCTTTTCTCACATTATTACTGGGAAGAACCATGTAAAGAGACAGCAGGAGAGGAAATTCTTACTGGTACCTCAGGCCAGAGGTAACCTTATATCAGGTACTTCATACCTGTTATAAAGCTTTGTCTCAGTTCCAAATGAGGTGTCACTTGTAAGGAAAGGAACAGAAAGGAAGAGTGGGAATGCAGGAATACAACAACCAGATTAATCAGGGGTTGTGATGCATTTGGTAAGCTGGATGCTTTCTGACCTATAGGCTGCACTCACCCAGGAGACTTAGATTGTCCTCAATTCTTTACCAAGATTGTGATAGAAACCAAAATTTTAGCTCAGTTGCACTCAGTTTTTAATCAACATCATATTAACCTGCTGAAGGGATAATAAACTCTACAAACCCGTAATAATTCTTAGGCTTGTTATGGGAGTGCTTGTGTGAATTTAATAAAATTGCCAAGAAAACCTCCATTAAGCAGCCTCTAGCATTGCACATACTCATCCAGAAGCTTTGAGAAGGCAGAACTGAATGTTTACATTTGAAGCCATAAATTTTTTTTTCATGTTTATTATTATCACTAGCATTTTGAATTGCTTGCTTCTGCCAGCCAAATATCTATTATGGCCATTTGAGACTACTGTGAAAATGTACATTTTAAAGAAAGCCATAGAAAATCTTGACAGAGGCTCCTTGCTCTGAATAAAATAGATTTTTATATTCATCTAAGCACCTGGTGAATGGAATGAGTATATTGTAGATAGTAAGCTGCATGTCTCTGTAAACCCTATAAAATGGGTTGATCTGGCTCATATTGTGGGCATCCTGTGCTGCAGAAGACTTGCTTAATAGGTTTAAAGTGTAGCTTCTGGGGAGATGGTTGCTGTAGTACTCTCTGGACTGGATAATTTCTCATTTACCATCTGAAAGTGGTGCATTGCCCTGACGAATGGAGAACTGGGTGTGATGGAGTGGAAAGAGCTCAGGCTTTGCTGTGCTGCTGGCTTCTGTTTCACAAAGCCCTCAACTGCTGGGGACCATCCTCAGCTGGGGTGGAGGCACAAGAAGCCAATCACCATCGAGGGCCTGGCAGGACAGGGTGTTTCTCCATCAATATTTCATCACCTCCATTTTCACTGACCTCCAAGGCTGCTGCCTTGACTAAATCCAAGCAGCTTTGCTTCTGCGTGAGAATAGCAGTGATGGAGTTACTGCCAAGACCCCAGAGAGCTAATGTGGGATGGGCTGGCTTTACAGCTTCTGTGTCAGAGATGACACAGTGTCCTTGCTTATCTTCCCTTCTTCCTGGAGCTTGGTTGAAGCCTTCCTTTCTCTGAGCTCCCTGGGAGCATGACACTGAGCTTACCTTAACCTGGATGGTCTCTACAGGAGGGGCTGCAGGAGGTGTGAGGGGCTGCAGTTTCCCTTCCATCATCAGATTTTACAACTTTCCCTGGCTGATAGCACACCACATTCTCCCTGCAGTAGAACAACTAATTCAATACATGAACAGAGAGCATCTTCAGGTTGTGTGTGGGAGGGCACTCTTGTTTGCTGAGCTAGAGCATAAATCCCGGGTCTTCGCAGAAGCAGTGTTCTTGGCAGCTCTACCAAGCTATCACAGAGTATATTATATTCTTTGTCAGCCTCCTGATGCTCATTCCAGTGTTTGTACCTTGATGTACTGCCTGCCTCTGCTGACAGATGACTTTGTCTTAAATGGCTTTCTCCACAGGTGTCCTGTTTCAAATCTTTTTGTGTGTGCAACATTCAGGAGGTCCAATTAAATCAGAGGAGTAAATCTTGCTTATTGGCAATAAAAACTAAACAGCTTGGTCCTGTAGAGTAAGCCTTAGTAGGTAACACTACTGATGACATCTCCCATCAACATGTTCATTTACAAATAGTTATACTTTCTAGGAGTACCTGGGGGAGTTAAAGACCTGAAAAGTTCACTTAGTAAAGCTAGACATAAATACTTCCATTTCTTAATTTGTTTTTTTCCTCTTGCTCCAAATATTCAATGCCAGGTTGGTGGCTCTGCAGAGCAAAGTGCTGCAGATTGAGCCTTGCTCCCACTTGAAGCTACATTTTACCTATTGTTTTTGCCTTCCTGTTCTCCCTCTGCCAGTTGTGCTTAGCGGGGTGGTGATCTCCCACGGGACCTTAAAATAGACATCACTGCTTCTGTGTTAGACTTGATATAATGTTTTGTTTCTAAGCAGTGGGAACAGTAAGAGAAGGATGTGGCAAGGAAACAAAAACCCCAGTACTAATCAGTGTCTAGAAAGAAAAGTGCCTCATCTGGAGGTGCTTATGAGGAGTGAGGAGGTGGGGGTGCCCAAGCCAGGAAAAGAGGAATATTTCAGGGGTAGAGCAATGTGTGCCAAAGCCATGGGTCTTGCTGGAGTCCTGCTTGTCCTGCCTGGTTGTATTCTTCCTTCCCATAGACAAATCATGACTGGCTGGCCTTTCAAAATTCACATATAACCTCATTGAAGTCCATATATATGGAGACAAATAGATTTTTTTTTTTCCAAAAAAACCCCTTCTAATTACTCTAAAAACATTAAGGTCAGCCCAAAAAATAAGCTGTTTTGGGGTGGTCACAAACTGTAATACTTGTAGAGATTTTTATGGGTTTTTTATGACCCTCTTTTGAAGCTGGGACTTCCTGACTCCCACTATTTGGGTTTGACTTAAACAGAGGGTTTTTGCCTCTGTTGAACTACACCAGAAAGCCCAGATTTGACTTTGCCCTGTGCAGCCTTGGAAGAACTTTGGGCAAAAGAATGATTAATGTGCCTTAATTAAGCCATATTCACTTGAATAGCACATTCTGCAATTCAGCTTGTCTCTTGGGTTTCTTGTTTTGTGCAGTGGTTTCTCTTCTGGTATATATATTTTTGGTAATGATTTTATGACCCAGAAAAGAAGAGATTCCACTTTATGGTTGACTCTGATCTTTCTGACTGGTGCTTTTATTCCCTCCACAGGGAAATTTCTTTGTACAGCCAAAATCTCTCTTCTTGCTTAAATTAATAGGGTCAGGTCTGAAGAGATGGTGAGAATATTTTCCCTTTTCTACCCAGTTTGAGCATGTTAATTTTTGTAAATTATGGCCAAACCTGTGCTAGCAGTGAATGCTACTGTACTACACATTATTGCAATATATTTTTATTTTTTTTTAATTCTGAAAGGGCTGATTCCTCTTGGTGGGTGGTTTCTCCACACTGTATTTTTAAGTCTAAATATAATCTCCTTCCCACGCAGGCAACTTGTTTTTTAAAAAAAAATATTGTAAATAATTTGTTTCAGAAGTGCAGAACTGTGAAACTTGGTTTGAGATATTACTGATGCTACAGAAATTGGCTGGGCTAACAGCACAAGTGTTGTAATTTATATTTTTCAGTGAGCATTTTTCTTGTGTTGGTTCTTTGTTCTCAGCTTTCTTCTGCAAGGGATATGATGGAACTTCTCTAATCATTTTGTGTTGTCTTTATTTGGCTAGCTAGCTCCTTTCTCACCAGTTATACCCCAGGCAATCATGTTAATACTTTGTCAGTAGTTCATCATGTGGATATGGGGGGGGATGGGCTGCATCTTGGGAAGGGTCAGCTCTGTAAATCACCTGAGTTGCCTCCTTGGGGGCTGCAACATGTGATCCTGTGTTGTCCATGGGGTTGAACATGATCCTAATGCAAAGGGCTTCACCTTTTCAAGTCAAACAACATAGTAAAAATGTTTCTCTCTCTCTTTCAATTCTAGATTTTCAGAAGAGCTGACAAAAATGGTAAGTCTGTATGTTCATATTTCACATTTTTTGTTTGAACTTTTGTTAGTAATTCCATTTTTCCTGATAGCAAAATCTAACTCATTAAATGTCCTTCAGTTTGCTGTATCTAATGTGGATATGATCTAAATATCATAAAAGGTTTTGTTGTTTCTTTGGCTGAGATATTTTTAGAGCAGATGTGATACTACTGCGAGTCAGCATCGCAAGGTCCACTGGACCTAAGGCAATTTCACAAAAACAGAACATAAAAATAAATTGCAGCTAAGCAATAAGTGAGGATCCACCTCTTGATAACTCTGTAATAGCTTTGCAAAACAGCCTTAATTAGTGATTATTAGTTTGATTCCTGAAGGACTGGACATGAGCACCTGTAGGAAGCTGAAGAATTTCACTGAGGCAAGTCTTGTCCTTATTCTTGGGGAATTACATGTAGTTGTCCTCACTAAATGACTTGGGATCCTGGAAGGAGAGAGCTGCTCTGCTGTGAGATACAACTATTGGAAAAAGAGGCAGGAGATTCAATCCCAGGATTTTTCTCCACCATGAAAAGCAATTTAATTTTAGCTCCTAGCTAAATTCCCAAGAGCTAATGTCTGCTCTTTCTGTTGCAGAAAAAGAAATTTAAATATGCATCAAAACTATGTGTGTTTGCAGAGGGACACATGGGAGGGTTGTGCAGAGGAGCACGGGGGGGTGGGGGTGTTGGGTTGGTTGGTTTTTCCCTATTAGATTTACTAGAGATCCTTGATTTCTGCAAGAGTTTGTAGCTACCATGAGTACTGCTTCTAGGTAAAGCAATGAAGGATGTTGTGAGCTGGCTGGCATGGAAGCAGTAAATGCTCTCCTAACATGGACATTTGGTTAGAACAACTGTCACAGGAATAAGATTATGAAATTTGTAGCTTGGATAAGCTGAGCAGTTGTGCGATGGAAGGGAAACACTAGGGGATGGAGCCAGCTGGCATGGGGGGAGAGCCCTCCAAGTGCCACTTACAGGGGAAAAAGGAATTTGTGCTCTCAAATCCCAGACGGTCATATTTCACAGCCTCCTGAGCATTTAATTATTGCATAATTGGAGACCCAAAGGTTTTGTTTGATGAAATATTAGATGCTGCCTGCTTGCTTTGTGCTGGCTGCTGTGCCTGCCCCTATGGAGCTGAATGCTGGGCTTGCCAGCTGATAATGAAGCTTTACCTGCCACTTGCTCTTCATCAGGAGAAGCCTGGTGAGGTTTTTGGATTACAATTATCACTGTCCTTGTTACATGCAGATACCAGCCTAAAATCTGTGCTTCATTCTTCCCATCTCAGTTTGACCTTGAAAATGCCACTCCAAACTTCCACCTGTAAAACCATTCCTTGCTAAGCCTGTATTTAGCTTCCCTCCTGTCACAGCATCCTTCCAATTTACAGGACAGCCTCTGGGTAGGACAGCTGAAATCCAAAGCAGAGTTATTTTCTTTTCAATAACAAATGTTACTCTGCTGAGCAAAGCTTGAAAGGATGCACTTGAACATACTGGTCTTGATGTAGTTATTTCCAGTGAATGCTTTTCAAGCTCTGCCAAATTATGTGCTTTTGTTTTAGTCTCAATTAATTTTATAACAGCTGTGATGGGGCTGAAGAACCAGAAGTCAAAGCACAAAACCTTGTATCAGCTCTTGTGCTACTATTAAAGCTTTTCCAGGATGGGAGAGTGGAGCAGCTCAGAACTTGCTCTTGAGGCTTTGGTTTCCCCACTCACCACAGCACAATGGCAGGAGTTGCTGCCGAAGGGTCATTTTGGACTGGATGTCAGGAAGAAGCTCTTTACTATGAGGCTAGTAGAACACTAGAACAGGTTGCCCAGGGCAGTGGTGGAGGTCCTATACCTGGAGACATTCAAGGTCAGTTTTGATAAGACTCTGAGAAACCTGATCTAGTTGAGGATGCCCCTGTTTGCTGAAGGGAGGTTGAACTAGATGATTTTTAGAGATCCCTTCAAACTAAAGGCTTTCTATGATTGCATGGATTGGAAGAACTGGAGCTTTTTTTTGTCTAGGTCACTAAATGTTAAAGTGAGTGTGGATTGCCAGTAATGTGTCTATCACCTAACAGCTGTAATGCACTGGGTGTAACTGTGATGGGCTGACCTGTCAGGACCCATCACCTTGAGTCAGTATGAATAGGCACCATCAGGACAAGCCCTACCCCAGTGTCTGGTGGTTAAATTGATGGTTCATTGTTAAAGGTGGTTCTGGGCAGGAATTTGAACTGCTAAGGGTGAGAGGTGTCCCTGCAGCAGGGCTGAGCACTAGGCTTGCAGGGGGTGAGACCAATGACTGTGTATAGGCAGAAAAGGAGCATCCCAGCTCTGGGGCGGCTGCTGGCTGCAGTTGCTCTTCTGAAATTTATCCTGCCTTTTCTTAACCCTGGATGGGCACTGCAGGGGGGACACGGCTGGCTCTGTTAGGAAAGGCCAAACATTATCTGAAGAAAGAGTTATCTCCATCTCTAATTTCACTCTCATTGCTCGCAACGTGGGTGACCTAAAGCTAATTGTTTTGGACTACACAATGTGGTGCTCTCCATGAGGCCAATGCTGCCCAGCAAACAGGACGCTGCCTTTTGCTTTTTATGACCTGTGTGACAGGCTGTCACAAAGTAGTCTGGAGTTAATTGGCAGCTCTATCCCCATGCTGCCTCCTGCAAGGTGAGGTGGCTGAGCATGTGTCAATCTCAGTGTGGCTGCTTTTCAGTCCCACTGAATAAGGTTGTCACAATGATCTTGGGGCTGTCTTGTGAAGGACTGTATGTCCTACAGTGGTTTTTCCTATGTTTTTCTGGGTGCTGGGTTGTTGTTTTGTTTTGGTTTTTTTCATGACATCTGCCAGTTTGGGTGGTCAGCTCCACCAGTCATTCATATTTGCTTTACTCTTGATAACAGTTTGCCACTCTTCATAATTAGCTCAGTATGTTCCTTCGCAGCCTTTTGGGGTCACAGCTTCCCTCATCTGGTCCTCTAGCTCCCTGCAGCTCACAGCAGCTGCTGCAGGAGACATGCAGGGTTATTTCCCTTGGTACAGCCTCCCTGCAAAATGTGGCTCAGAGGTTTCTAGAGCCAGAGGTAATATCTTTGTATTTAATATCCCTAGGGATCTCTTTTTTTCACAATTTTCTCTTTGACATCCTGGCCTTTAATTATTGATTTGTCGAAATTCAGTCTCTTCATGGGTTTACCTGGTACAGCTCCAAGGAGCACTGGAAGCATCATCCTGCTGCTTGTGTGTATCACCATGGGTGTCCTGTGTGCCATACATGGCCCTCCATGAAAAAAATGAGAATCTGACACTTTCAGATGCTTGTCAGAATCGCAGGAAGGGGCCCTGAGCTCTGGACAGGCTGCTGAAAACACATGCTCACAGGTTCCTAAAATATTTTATTCTGTTAACATGCTTCTGATGGCTCCACACCTGCAGAGGTGCTTGTCTGGCAGGGACTTTGCTCTTTTTAATTAACCAGCTGAGAGAACTCGTTATCTGGTGCTGTGTGCCAGTGGCATACTGGGGGAGAGAGCTCACAGAGCAGGGAGCACTGGCAGCTTTACCTGGATCTGACAACTCTTGCTTTCCTCAGCTGTGCTGAAGCCACTCTGGTAGACATGTGTATAGGAGCCCTACAGAAATAGCCAGGGGTGATAAATTTGAATAAAACTTTAGCTCTTGCCATCTAGCTTAACTAGAACATCTCATGTAACTTTTGCTATGCAGAGATTAGATGCTTAAAGGAGTAACCTAAAAGGCAAAGGGGAAGTTGTAAGCTTAAGGAGTAGTCTTCTTTAATGTGCAGCTTTCTAAAGTCAAGAGGTCATAAATTTGGAGGTCTTTTCAGCACCTTGATTGATGTTAATTCTTTCTTCCCCAGCCTGGTAAAAATGGCAGATATTGTGCTAAAGCAGCATGGCTGGTTCAGACATGGTAACTGTGGAGACTGATCTTGTGAATTCAAGATTTCTCCCTCCTCCCCTTCTTTCCAAAGCTTCTCAGCGTAAATCGTTAGTTCATGTAAAATTGGATGTTCTCGGTGCACGTTGCTAAAACACATTATTGTTCCTGCCATGTTCAAGAGCTTGTACTAAGGTGATTTGGTTCAGTGCCTACATGTACTAAGAGACTGCTAATGAGGCAGAGCTCATTCATTGAAAGATGTCTTGTTCTCCTACCTCAGAGAAGTGAGGTTCTATCTCTAATGTGTGTTAAGTCCCAGTCTTCCAAGCAGCTGGACTTACAACTACCTCTATTATAAACTCAGCAAGCAGTCTGAATAGTTCATCTTGAAATGGTGAACACGTTGGAGGCATCTGGATAAGCTGGCAAATGGTCTGAAAAAAGAGAGAAGGGCTCGGGTGTAACCTTCTGGCAGTGAATAATTCTGCTAGCTCTAGTCATGCTTTGCAGGGGCATGGCTGTTAGTCATTCAAAATATTTTTTTTTTTCTGTGTAGGAGTGTTTTTCCTTACTCTGCTAATAAATCCACCTACTGTCTTGTAATCCTCCCAGTCCCAGTAAACAATACTTAATCATTTAATCGGCATGTGGTGGGAAAACAGAGGCATCTTGGTTTAGGCTGATGAAGCAGAGCTGTCAATCACCCAAGTTATCTACTGTGTATTTTAATCCTCTCATTACAAAGCTGTTAACCAATTATAAGTTAAATAGCCCAGGATTCTCTTTGAAAGATTAAGACAGTTTTATTTTGACAGGACAGTCTAATTGATAACAATTCATTATGGAAATGTTGCTTCCTGAAAACTGGAGTTTTATCTTGAAATCTCCAATCACTGCAACTACCCAACTCCCATGCCTTGAGTGTAACTAAGTATGAAGTGCAGCAAGCTTTAATCCTGTGGTATGGTTCAGTAGGTTTTGCCATAATTATTATATCTTGTTCATGGAAATGGTTGTTGGTCTGCCCCATCCTTGGGGCTGACTGGCCAGGTACTAGGGGGGTGAGTGGTTTCCTCTGGACCTCTGCTGTAGAAGAGGAGTGATGCAAAAGAAAATGTGGCAATAATGGCATGTGGTTGGTTATAAAGTGTCTACAACAAATGGGAGGAGAAGCTGGTGGTGGTGCAGTATTTCACTTGTGACAGTGACCAGGGAAGAGTTATCATTGTGTTTGCTTGATGTGGTACCTTCCTATTACTGCTGCCCTTTGACTTCTACATCAAGAACTGGCCCAATCTATTCTGCTTCTCCTCCAGATTTATCGTGTCTAGAAAAAGTGTGGATGGCAACAGAGCCATTCAACACATGTCTTGGATGGCTTCTGCTGTTATGGAAAATGAAATGTGAACATGGTTTAAACTAATTTAATTTATATATTAAACATAGAGATCTGGAGTGCAAATGCTGAGAGGAGATTTCAGTTTTCAGTTGATCTGGAGGGTCAGCTGAAGGCCTGTAGAGGACGTTGCAGAGCTAATAAAGGAAAAAAGGAAGGGTGAATGCAGCAGGAATAGGTGGTTGGAAAGGGTTTCTTGGTTCAGAGCCACCAAAGGCAATGGAATTGTGCCCACTCCTAACCCAGCAGGACTTGTCCTTTAAATAGCTGCACGCAGATTTGTTAGTCACTTAAGAGCTCATCATGGGAGATTATTTATTATATTAAAAGACCTTATTCTTTGTAAGTAAAGGTCTGCACATCCCAGCGTTGCAAGACTCGGAGAAAAGTGCTCCATAAACAATGAGGGCACGTACAGAGCCACTGACAAGAGTGGAACATAAATATATTTGGACATCAGCATGATAACAACCTGTCTAAGGAGCCTAGGTAGCTGGCAGAGAGGTTGTGCTGCTTCTTAACTATAAATGAGCAGTGCTGCTATGCCTGATGCCTTTGTGGCCTTAATGCCTGTACCACCACTGTCCCCATGGAGCTCACAAGCTTCAAAAGCTGGAAAAAGTAGAAAATGTAAAGTAAGCAAAATGTTTCAGGCACATCTCTCAGCCCCAGCTTAATATGCTCAAGAATGAGGCATGTCATAAGTGTTATCAAAGTAGAAATCACCAGTACGCAAAGAGATTGAGGCTTGAAGTTTCTTCTATGAAACGTCATGCGTGGTGGGTCTCTAAAAGAGCAGAGCTTGAGTCACTGATATGGAAACTAGGGCAAAAAGGGGTGAAAATGAGGGGGGACCTCATTAATGTTTATAAATATGTTAAGGGTGAGTGTAGAGAGGATGGAGCCAGACTTTTCTCAATG
>JAOEGS010009735.1:0-42643 GCA_025447755.1 Corythornis vintsioides | reverse complement strand
AGGGCACATTGTTGGCTCATGGTCATCCCCCTGTCCACCAGGACCCCCAGGTCTCTTTCTCCAGAACTGCTCTCTAGTACAACTTTCATAATCAACTTGCTTGAAAGGGCACTTCTCAGCTGCTGGTGACCTGTCAGGGCTGCTTTTTCCCCTCAACAAAGACATGAAGGTATCTTGTGCACACTGTGTGCAGCAGAAGTGAAGAGCTGACATTTTTAAGGCCATTTTTCTTCTCATGTCACCTTTTATTAGGAAATGCATGTTAGAACCAAGGGGTGTTTTTATACTTTTGTGGCTGGACCACCTATATTCTGCAAAGTAGACTTTGAATTGTGTGCCTAGGGTTAGGACTTCATTAACCACTGTACCTTTGTGCCACAGGCTGACAGTTACACAGAAGTCTGGTTTTAATCTGGTCCCACCCATGATTTACCTTCTCAGTCTTAAGACAGAGAGGCTTTGAGCTGGGTAAGCCTTGAATCCAGCCCAGAAACTTCCCCATGAATTCAAGCCTATGATGTGGCCAGCAAATGAGCTGTAATTTCCACAACTGAAGTGTCCATATCCTGCCTATTTCTGCACAGCATCAATTTATAGCTCATCACTCTCCAAAATTCACTTTCTTCAGGCATGCTTTCCAACTTGCTGCCTTATGATCATGAAGCATATTTGCACGTGGGTCCACCCCAGGACTGTGGTGCCAGGTCCTAGTTGGCTTCTCTTCCCAGCACCTTCCCTTCTTGATGCTGCCCAACCTTTCTCTCTACTTTCTCTCAAAAATTCAGCTGCTGAGTGAAACTGATAAAAGTCAGTAACTGTTGTAACCTTCAAGGCTTCCTGACATTTCTGACTTGATAAAAAATAGATTTGAACCTCAAATACTGTCAGATACACATGGCCTTTTACACCTTCATGCTTTCTTATTACACTGTACCTTAATCCATCTGAGGTGGTGATACTGACCTGAAGGGTTGTCTTCCTACAGGTGCCATATGGACAGAAGTACCAGCCCTTGGGCCATTCAGTGCCAACCCCTGCTTTCTGCTAGACCTCCCTTGGAGGGATCACATGTGGAGGAGCAGATTAGATCAGAGCTTTTGGATTGGAAACCACCTACCAGTATGCCCCATGCCTGCATTTCCAGCCTGACTCATCAGTCAAGCTTTGCTGCCTGTGTTTATCACTGTTAGAGATTCAGAGTAGTCTGAGACCTGCCTGCCCTGGGACATCCTCCTACCATTCATCAAACCTCTTGCTCTTGGGAAATGGTGCTCCCCGTGCTTAGCAAATGTTGATCTGGCAGAGCAAAGAGGTGTCCGTGTTTGGGCTCTGTCTAATTAATCCAATTATGTTGCACTTGGAAGCTGGCCAGCATAGCTCTGCTCGCTTCCGAGGTGGGTTTTGTGTGTGTGTGATGGAGCCTGAGCATTTCTCTAGGCAATGCTCTTTTTCTGCTCTAACTGCTCCCTCACTTGGCTCCTCCTTTCAATGCCTTTAACACAGACAGTCAGGGGTGAACATCAGCGCTTGGGTGTCCCCCAGGAGATGTGGGGAGAGGACATTGAGCAGGTTACTGCTCTAGCCTAGCAATTTGAGGCTGAATGTTTGATCCAGAGGGCAGCATTTCCAAACACTCCTGCTTTGCTTTGAAGTGCACCAATTAAGGTTTGACATACAATGGAACTCGAAGAAGAGGGGGTTTATTTTCTTCATTTCTCTGTGAGCTGGGAGGTGCAGGATTTTTTCTGCAAACCTTATTAGAGACTGCAGGCTGGACAGAAGCAAATGGGATGTGTTATTGTAACATTTAATGGTCTTGTCACAAGTCGTGGAAAGTGGGAATAAGGGTTTGTGAACTCCAAAGGAAACTTTGAAAAGCTGCTTGATTAGCCAGATGGATTTTTAAAGACACTTCTTTCCAGGGCCAAAGTTGAGAGATTTAACTGGTGGCTGCACAGCAAATGTGTGTATGGGACATGATGACAGCTAGCAAAAGGCACTGTGAAATATTTATGGAGCTATTTGTCATACTTTGCTAAAAAAATGTGAGCTTTATTGATAGTGCCTGAGAACTGGTGATTCTTGCTCTGCCTTTTCTGGAGCATGGAGGTTGATGGATGGTGCCAGCTGGCCTGGAGATCTGTGGCTGTAGCCGTCTTGAAGGCCATCTCTGTTGAAAAGTTATATTAATGTTTCCTTGCTGTTGGGTCACTCTTTGTGCAAAACCACTGTGACATGTCTCCCTCTGAGTTAATGACAGAAGGCCCAGATTGACTCCAGGCAACTTGTCCAGGTCAGGTGCTGAGAATGTCCCTGTGGTCTGGCTCACCTGCAGTGCTTGCATTAGTGGATAGCAACCATCAAAGGGCCAGAGAAAGCCAAACTGGCAAGAGTATCCTTGAGAGGTAACAGTGCAGGCTTGGTGGGGAGGAGGGAGCTTCTCCCACCTCAGTCATGCTCCCCCATTTTTGGATATCTACAGGAAGGTCTCTTCTGTGTGAAAATGTCAGCACAAGGCACAGGGAAGGCTTTGTTTTTAACAACGGACCAGGGTACTGATGGATTTTGAGGGCTAAACACCTGGGGTTCTTTTTGGTCTGTCTCATTAATATCTCATGTTGCTATATCTGGGAAGCTTTTCAAAGTAGGTCCAGAAAATCAATATTCTTCCTGCTAATTTCTTCATGTTGTTGTGTTTTTTTTGGCAGAGATTAAATTTTAAAGTGCTTGGAAAGGACTTTTGCAACTTGGCTGTCTGTAGTAGTCTGGCAGATTAAACTTGTGCAGCTGTCTGCAGGCTTTGGGGACTTGGCCGACACATAGCAGTGACCATGATGCATGGCTTGGGTGCAGGGACAAGCTTTCAGGGTAGACATGTGCCTTTTGAGTGTTGAGAATTGAACCATACAAAGCATGGGGCTCTGACTGCCTTGTAGTTCTCCTTTGGCAGGCAGCACACTCTTTTCTCATCCAGGACAAAGAGTTTGCTGTGCATCAAAGTGAGGTGTACCTCTGCTTTGAGGCTTTTAAATCCTCATGATAGTTATTTTCACTGCTAGATATTAGTGTGAAGGATCTTAGCTGCTCCTCCCTGCTCTGTATTACCATCCTTGCTGCCCGTATGTGTCCTTTAACAGGGGGATCTCATACAGGGCAGAGAGGACATCACCAGGCACCAGAACTGATGGTGCACTCTACATCTTACTGCCCTGAAATTTTCCTTGCAAAATCTGAGTCCCTTTGTCGTAACTGAGCTCAGAAAAGACTCAGTTTTGTCCTGCCCCCTTGGTGGGAGCATATCAACACTACAAATGTTTCTCAAACTGTGTTCAAAAGCACAGGGTGGCTGTGGGATGACTTTATGCAAAGCTTCTTGTTAGTGTTTGGTGAACTTCTCTTGGAAGCACTTAGGCATGATGCTGCTTTGAAGGAGAGATGTTCCAGCCTGGACTTCTTAACTTGTTTTAAACTGGATCATTGTTGTAGCTTGTGTGTGCTCTTGGTGTACAGTGAATGAGTGACAAGGTGCAGCGTGGCTGTGGCAATACATGCCTGGGTGGAGGTGAACAGTTCCCTCAGGGGCTCTGGAGCAGACCCTGTGTGAAGGAAAATGACTTGTCTTTTGTCCAGTGATTTCATGCCAACTCTGCTCTCTGCAGAGGGGCAGCACCAGGCTCTGGCATCACTATTAATTAGAGATCTCCTGTAGATCAAATGTAATTACTGAAGGTGGTTTATTATAGCAATTAAAATTAAATAAGGCAAAAATCGAATCCAGAACAAATACACTGTTTGCAAGTAATCCTTATAATTCGCTAGCATTTTTTGCCAGACAATTGTGAGAAAATATGTTCTGGCAGCCTGTGCTCAGGCAATTGGCCAGGCACAAGAATAAATCACGTGTATTTGTTTCTTCTGATTACCTTTCTCACTCTTCTAAAATCCACAGGTTACCAGATAATACACATTGGAGAGGGTGGAGTAAGTATCTTACTGACTTGCAGTGGGGAAAGAAATGTCTGATGCTACACCAATGATATATCCAGAACTGTCATTCCCAGTAAGGACAATCTGGGGGACAGGAACAACTATTTTTATGATGTTACTAAAGAGTGAAAATGGATGTTCGTGGACATGAGAAGCAGGAGCCCCAGCATCTTTGATTTTGTGCTTGGTTGTCTGCACCATGGGAAGGTAGTGTGTGGCTCAGGAAAAAGCCTGCAGTGCTTTCAGACAGTTTTGCAGGTGGAAATAATTTTTAATTAATTTTAGAGTGGAAATTATTTTTCTGTGACCCTGCTGCAGCCTCAGTGCAGGGCAGGAAACCTGTCTGTGTCAGTCGAGTCCCAGCCAGAGCCGAGCTGTGCGGGAAGATGCTCCATCTGCACTCCCACCACTGTTCAGCATTGAAGGGCTGGTACACGGTGGGCTCAGGTTCAAGAAATGACTCAGCCTGGGTTTTGGGTTTGAATCTGAGATCGGTTCATGATGCCAAGTTTCTGCCTTAATTAGATACTGGTACTGAGCAGGACAGAGAGCGGGCGCAAGTACTTTCAGTCCTCTTATATTCACTGCTTCCTAAACTCTGTCTGTACAGATTTTGAGGTGTTGCTGTCAGTAATGCTCAGAGCAAGTGGCTTTTAGATGCTTCTGGTACTTGGTGTGTAAACATATAATTTCTTTTCCTTAAGCCAAAATAATTGACACCAGGAGCCCAGAGAGCCTGTGTATTCTTTAGGTGCATACCAGTTCAGTTATGTATTGCTCTGCTGTTCAGGCACTGAAAACACAGGTTTGCATCTGGTCTGCTAATAAAAATAAGTACACTGAGACTTATTTTCCTTTCTAAAGGATTTTTTATTCATTAGGGAGATGTTATTTTTCCAGCTGACTGGTTTTCTTGCTTTCAAACTTGCTATGCTGTTAAGCAAGGCAGCTTTTCCTTCCTTGCCATTAGTTTTTCGTTGTTTTCTTACACCTCCCTCCCCAGTTTCTAAAGAAGGTTAAATTAATATGGAAAATAGTTCAAGATTAACCCAAACCAATGTATACACATTAAGAGGCTCCTCACAATATAATATGCTTTTTGCTTCCTTATTCTGTAACAGACACTCTTGTTAGGAACGAATATCTGATGCCACTTAGTGGTTTGTTAATCCCTCCGTGGTCTATTAGGAATAGTTTGAGCTCTGCAGGAGATAAATGGGGCAACCTGCACTCCTGGCAGGCAGGAGCAGCCTTAGAACTGCCATGGCAGCACCTGCCAGCTCCCTACCTCCACATCAGCACCAGCTCCCAGAGCAAATGAGTGACCCTCACCAACTCCTGTGTCTTCCCTCTGGGGTGGTTAAGGATGGAGGAGATGGAAGGGACCAGGCATGAATTTGAAATGCTTACACATGGGAAAAGTGTGTGATGGAAAGGCACAGCTTGCCTGGCTGGATTTCAAACTTGACACCAGGAGCAAGTGATGGGGTATGAGAGTCTGCCTCTGGGTTTTATGGAGTTCAGGACTTGGTTATATGTAAATACATCCCCCTGCAAAAATGTCTCATTATACTTTTGTAGCTGGAGTGATAGTAGTATCATTTAACACACTTGGTATGTGTGGAAAACACCCAATTCCAGTGATAGTACTTCCTAAAGACTAAAAAATATTTATATTTTTCAAAGAAAGGAACCAGACTTGTTTCCTCCCCCCTGCACCCTGTAATCCAGTTATTGGATAACAGCAGAGTTTAGATCTTGCAAAAGGAATTGTTAAGTTTGAAAAGAGAGGGCTTTGTAGCATAGAATCAGAATTGTTCTGGTTGGAAAAGACCTTTAAGGTCATAAGGTTAGTCATTGTCCCAGGTACCACTAAACCCTGTCCCTCAGCATCATATCCCCATAGCTTTGAAATCTCCCTAGGGATGGGGACTCCACCACTGCCCTGGACAGCCTGAGCCAAGCCTTGGCAACCCTTGCCAGGGAAGAAATTGTTCCTTGGGTCCAATCAAAACTGGAGCTATAAAAGTGGCACTGTACATTGTAAGGAATATTAAAGCCTGCTATAACAAGAGCACTGTGAGCAGACAAGGTGATAAATGTTGGGATCCAGGAGAGAGAATGGGGAAAGGAAAACTGAGCAGTGGGGGATGTTCTTGCAAAACTTCATCTGCAAATGTGACTTGAGCAAGGACACAGCCTTTAACACTTTTCCAAACCAGTTGTTGCTTCTAAATGAGGACTCTGACATTTTCAAGGTCAGCAGATAGGGAGAGGGTGTCCTCTGTTAAGTAAATGCCATCACTGATTACAGACTTGCCATGTCCTTCACATCGGGGTGAGGTGTTGCCTGAGGAAACAATTTCTGTAGATGTTTCCTAAAAAGGTTTGCAATATCCAAATTAGGGAGGATACCTGATAGTTTTCCCCATTTCTTCTCCCTCTGCAGACCAAGGCAGCAGGTAACAGCAGAGATACTGCTATAGCAGAATTCTATGATTCTATACATAAAGATACACTCTTGCTAACAGCCAGGAGCCATGGTGTGATGTGTCCCATGGTGCCATGTCCCTGCCCCTTCCCAGTGGGGTGTGTCCTCAGCCTTCCATGGCTGAAGGCTTGGGCTCTTCTGTGAAAAGCCCATCTGGGAGCTTGATACAACCAGAGAAAGGATTAGCTGGGCAAATAGATCAGATTTATTTTTTTTTTTTATATAAAAAACTTTAAACTGTGGGCTGCTGAAGCCACTCACTTCTTCCTTGAGTGCTTTTTCTGAGAGCCCCACCTGAACTGATCAAATGTATTCATATGGTGAGAGACTGCATAACCAAGGCAACATAAAAAAAAAAAAAAGCTGTTTTCTTATATTCATAAATCTCTACAGAACAAGACTGGGCCATTGCAATGTAGCACAAGTTGTTGGTTTGTTGTGTTTTTTTTGTTTTGTTTTTTTTTTTTCCTTTTACCTCCTGTCTTCTACAATTTTAATATGCAGATTTTAAAGCCTACAATATATCTTTCTTTGATGTTGGGACTGCTAAACCTTTGAATTACCAACATGCTGAGCATTTTGATCCTTTTATAAAACAAGAACAAGGATTAAATATTTTTCACAGCACTGCTATTGCAGCACATGTAGATTCAGACTCCATGGTAGGAGTGTTGCAGTTTAACCTTAGCCAGCAACCAAGCAGTGGGATAGGTGATCCTGCTCGGGCAGGGGGGTTGGACTAGATGATCTTCTAGGTCCCTTCTAACCCCTAATATCTATGAATCTATGAATCTATGGATGTGGGAGAGAATTGGTGGAAAAAAAAGTAAAACTCATGGGTTGGAGATAAAGACAGTTTAACAGGACAGAACAGGAAGGGAAAATAATAGAATATGTAAAAACAAATGATACATAATACAGTTGCTCCCTGACAATGCCCAGATTATTCCATGGTGTCCCCTGGCCAACTCCCCCCAGTTTATCTATTGGGCATGCCATTGGATTGTCTGGAATACACCTTTTGCCAGTTAGGGTCAGCTGTCCTGACTGTGTCCCTTCCCATCTCCTCATGTTCCCCAGCCTCTTCACTCTGCAAAAGCACATCAGTGTGGTCCATAAGAGAGCCAGATGAGGTTTGGAATTAACTTCTCTTTAGTTAGGGTGGAAACAGCAGAAAACAGCAAAGATTGTGCTAACATCTCCTATGCAAATGTTATCTGAAACCTCACTTAGAGGTTTCCTATAAATTCATGGCACCAAACCCTGCAGCACTGTTGGCCAGACCTCACTCTTTGCTGGGAGGTTTGCTCAGGTTTTCTGGAAGAGAAATTACATCACAAATCCTCCTCAAAGACACTGCGGGGTTTGCTGGGGCAAAGCAGGCAGTACTTGGCCAGTGTTACCTCCTTCTGCTTGAGGCTTTGCAGCAGTTCTGACCAGCACCATGACATTCTCCAACACCAATGTATTTTGTAAAGACTGTTTTGTTTCCTATAGCCTAAATTATTCCTGTGTCCTTCTTTTTGTATGTAAATAAGATACATTTCAAGCTCATGTGTATACAATGAGGCAAACAGGTCCCTAAGGGAAGAGGCTGGTTCAGAAATCCTGTTAACTTCACCCATAGCTTTGTGCATTGAACTGATCTAGAAATCCTGCTTGTGATAATAGTTTGGAAGTGAGGGTAGACTGAGTGGGGTTCCTGCAGGCAAAGGAGAGCTCAGAGGAGCTGCGCTCCTCCAAAGCTGCAACAACATATGTCTGCTTTCTGAAAAGCTTTTGCATGACAGTTTTGGCACTGACATGTGAGCTATTAGTGCTGGAAGACAGAAAACATCTCTGTACACTGCTCCTTTGATGAAGCTCCTGCACCAGGATTCTTACTGCTTCAGATGGGTCCAATCTCTGCTAATAAATCACCTCCTCCATGCCAGGAGGGTTTGATCGAACATCACAGGAGAAATAATTGAGGGCTAAACCTAACATTTTATTTTCCATTAGCTAAAGCTTGTAATGTTAAGTATTTCACAGAAGTGTTCCCTCAAGCATTTCTATCACCAAGCCAGGTAAACCACAGTGAAATCACTATGAGCAGAGGGATCCCTGATTTTTCTTTCCTGGTTTCTGGATTATTTTTGTTCTCCTGTTGATAATCCTGAGCAGAGCAGGGCTGTGCTATCTATCTCAGACCTGGATTGCTGACAGTTTTTCTTCTGGGGGGGAAAAACTGTCAGCAATCTGAATCCTGGGGTGGCACTTTTTTGAAATCTATATGCTATTGGGATTTGGTGGTGTTAGTTTTTGTTTGTTTTTCAAACTATTTTATAGTTTGAAAATAGATTCCAAAGATTTTGTTACCAGAGCTTGTGGGAGGAGGAGAAAGCTCAAACGACTGTGTTTGATCTTGTAAACTCTTGAGCATCACTGTAAGTGCTGAAGACTCTTGGTGCTGCCATGTTCCTGGGTTAATTCAGCTCTGCTGAAAACAGAAGGTGGTTCCCGTGGCACCCGTATGTCAAACAAATTGACTCCTGTGGTTCATGTTCCCTTTTTTGTCCTTGTTCAATGCATTGATTTCCCAGCTCGTTGCTCTTGCTGGTCTCTATCTCTTCCCTGACTGCTCTCCAGCCATCACCTTCATGCCTTGTAAGACCTTAAAGAGAAGAGAGCAGCAGCTCTCTGTGAAGAGGCTGCAAACAGTGTTGTGCTGGTGGTTTTGGATGTGCTGATATGAGCAGTGCTGCTGTGTGTTCTCATGGGTACACTGCTTGAATCTGGGTTAAACCTGGATGGTGGCTGAGGGAGTTCTGCATCACAGAGGTCTGTGGCAGGGTCTGGCATTGCCTTCCTGCCCTGTCCCCTTGGGATCTATCTGATCCTGGGTTATCGGTCACGCTGGGAAAGGCTTTGTGCTGCTGCAGGTCGCATAGCTGCAGAGGATGCTGCGGAGAAAATGTGGATTCAGCAAAAGCTAAGTAGCACACGGCATTAAAAATTCACAAAGGCTTCTCTGAAACAGTCTCCCAGAGAAGCATTTTAATGAGCTGTAGCAGTGCTGGGTGAGAGCAAGGGGACCCTTCCCCAGAGCTGTGTTAGGAAATGGCCACTGTACACTGCTCACCCACATTGGCTTATGCATTTATGGTTCCAATTTTCTGTGAAAAGTAGCACCAGAGGGTTTTTATCTTCTTTTCACCCCTAGGAACTGAGTGGAAACTCTGTCAGGTTTGCTATGGAAAAGTAAAATAAGAACTGAGAGGCTGTTGTCAGTGTTCAGGTGAAAATGTTAGGATCAAACTGAAATAAAACTTGAAATGCTTTGGGTCTAGGATTTTTCAGATGTTCCTTTGAAAACTTTCTTTAAGAAGAGGAGCCAAGTGACCCCATTTTCCCCTGGTAAGAAAAATTAAACCAAAACAACAAAAAAAAACCCCCACAACAACATGCAGACATTTTTCCGATGGCTTTGCCCTTCAAATATCTTTTTTTTTTTTTTCTCATTTTAGATTTAGTCAAATTAAAGCAGGCTGGGCTGAAACACAGAGTCACAGAGTCTGTGGCTAGGGTCTTGGGACTGTAAAGAACTGTCTGGGAGATGCTGAGATGCAGGGGAAATCAAGGGGTGCTTCAAAACAAGAGTCTTGAGTTAGTACACAACTTTTCCTCCAGCTTTTGTGCCTATACTATCAGGCTTTGTCTGCTTTTGCAATTAAATCCTGAGTGGATCCCACTGAACGGGCGCTTTGGGGGTGCTCTGTCTCAGCCTCTCCCAGTGCTGCACTGTGACCTACTTGTGAAACCAGCACCCGTGCGCCATGGCTCAGGAGGGAGGGTTTTGTTGTACAGCTCAGTGCTGTGGTTGCCCTCGTTCTTATTTTATTCATTTGTTTAAATTTATATTGTGTCATTTGTACTTTAATCGCTCCAACATGGGGCATTGTGGAAAACACAGCAAAATATCATTTCCCTCTCTTGAAACCAAAATGCCCATTAAGAGCCCTGTTTGATTTGTTGTTCGGGTTTTTTTTTAACCTACTTTTGCAAGGAACAACTATGAAAAATAAACAGAAAAGGTAGTAATGCTGCAGCTTTGTTAAAAGCCAGTTGCAGATGTATATGAATGGAAATGTGCTTGCTTAATTCACTGGAGCAGAAAAATGTATTTAGGGTTTTTTTTTCTTTGCAGTCTTTCGAGAACAGATGCACTATCCCTTCAGGACTGCTCTGGTCTGGGCTGCTCAGCTAGTTTGCTGAAGCAAATGGATGAAAGAGTGTGGAAAAGATCCGCATTGTTTGTTTCAGAGATGTTAAATACCTTTGACAGATCCAAGAAACCCATCCTGACCTGGACAAATAGCTAGAGAGACTAAGCATAGGGCTTGTTTTTTGTTGTTTGTTTGTTGGCTTTTTTTTTTAAATGAGAAAATACATGAGAAATGCAAAAGCTTATTAAGCAGGATCATACAATTAAGAGTTACTGTGGTGGATTGATCCAGGCTTTGCTTGGCTGCTCTCCCTATGCAGTTTGTGGGGAGCTGGGATGAGCAGCACTGGAGACCTGCAGGAGCATCCTGTGGGCAGAGACTTCTCTGGGTGTTGTTTACTATGAAACCTGAAGCAAAGATTACCCTAAAAAAGAAGTTTCTGGAGGAAATGTGGCTGGTGACTGAAGAGTTTCTTGGAGAGAAGCCTTTGAACTTGAGCAGTGGATTGGTTTAGAGCCTGAAACTTTTTTTCAGCAGGAATTTTGATACCATTGATTCTCAAAAAATGAAACATTCATGTTTCAGGAGATCAGAGTTGTAGGCTTATGCCTGGACTTTGCTGTCCAGAGGTTAAAATAAGGAAGGAAGTTTTAATGATGCAGGTTCTGATTTGTCATTCAAGTACCTTCTTGTAAGTCCTTGCACAAGGAGCTGGATGTCCTATAAGCTACAAATGATAATGCAGTAGGGGAAATTATTATGCCTTCTGAGAATGCAAATGAGGTATCTGCTTTTTGAGTTAGTTTAATTTGCTGTCTTCATCTCTGCACAGCTTGTTAGCTGAATAGAAAACTGTTGATGCTGCCAATGCAATCTGGATATTGTTTCATGGGACTGCAGAAAGCGATGAGTTTGTAGCTCTCTAATCCATGGTAATTTGCTGCTAATTTGTCAACAGTCAACAACTCCAGTGGCTACCTCATCAAAAACAGCCGTGATGTTGCTGCTTTCCTCTTACCAGTGGCAGGAAAAGGTCATTCAGAGCAGTTATTTTTGTCCACTGTGTTTTACTAAGCACAGAATAATGCTTATTTTACAAGGGGAAAACAACAGTATATTGTAACTGCTGCCAGTGGCAGAAAACAGGTGAGATTCCAGACTTGTCACGTGACTGGGTGGATCATTCTTGACCTTCCATCCCATGGGGATCTGGTGTAGTAATTGCACCCCTGGGGCTGGTTCTGACTTTACACTAAATGGTTAGGGTAAAAAGCAATTTCAGCTGTCATACATCAAGAAATCAATCAGGATGTTATAGTTGCATTCATTGCAGATTTTTTAACTGACTCTGCTTCCCTGAGGCTCCTGATCAGGCCGTCCTTGGGAGAGGCCAGAACCACTGCACAGCACCAGCCATCCTCACTGAGCAACTCACTGAGGAGCTGGCAGCAGCACCAGCTCTGCTGTTGAAACCATGCTTTGTCCACATCAAGTGTGGTGCTGCAAGCCCTGCTGAGAACAGCCCAAACCTCAGAGGGGTCCTCACACAGGTCACATCAGAACCACTCTTGAGAGGCAACATTGTGGATTTTCATAAACTTGTCATCTCTTGCTCAAACAGTTGCTTTTTTAAAAAAAAAATATTTTTTTTTTAGATGAGTGTAATGAGCTGAGAATAGTGTAAACCCCACACTGTCCCTCTTAGGATATTAATTTCCACCCTAAAGAAGAAAAACCAAGTGAGAATATCTGGCTAATGAGGAGCAGGGAGGTGATTAGGGCTGTTTGATGCCTGTTTCTGAGCTTTCCAAGAAATCTGGATTTAAAAAGCTGCAGCAGAGCTGGGGTGTACTAGAGTTGGTAGTGCTGTCTTCTGCTGTAGGTTGAATGATGCTTCCCTATATATCATCACAGGTTCATTTTTTGTTTTTTTTTTGGAGATGTTTCTGCCAAAATGTAATGAACAAGTTTGAAAACTTCTGTGCTGATGTTCTGATGGGAGAAGAGAGTTCCTGAATGTTCTGTTCACTCTGGGCATGTGTCTGCTGCTGTTTTCCAAGGAGGCTGAATGCTGGCTGAGCTCCATGGTCTGAATTTGTTGCTGGTCTCACTGCACAGAGCTGTGGGGCTTCTCATCTTTGACCTGTTCCATAAATCTGATGGAATACAAACCTACAGGTGCTAAACATAACAGGAGATCAGGCACTGGTGTTCAGTGTGATGCATCTGGAGAAGGACCATGGCATAGCAGGAGTAAAGGCCTTGGCACAGCCTGAAACCATGTGTAACTTTTTATGTGTGTGGGGGGAAATGGAAAAAAAAAAAAGCCTCCCAAATAAACCCAGTCCTCTGCTTTGGTGGTGGCAGAGCTCAGGAGCAGATTAAATAGCACTCCGCGATTCTCCTGACACCTCTATTATACATACAAAGAAATGCTGAACATTGCAGGGGATTACCTGTAACACTGGTTTGCTGATGCAGAGCAATGAAGTCTTTGTTGCATATGAAAATAGCAGTTACACTATTTAGCATTAATAATCTATGTATCTAAGTTTCAGGTTTTCTTCCACTTTTAATTTTAATTTATTTTCCATGGTTTGTGGTCCTTCCCGTGCAGAATAGTCACCTCTAGGGCACTGTAGGAGGCAGATTCTGATCTCTTTTAACAAGGTCCCCTTGGGAGAATTTTGCCTTAAATGGCAGGAGGAAGTTTTGAAGTCAGGATTTACAGCTTTGGGATCACTGGAGCACCAAGTGTTCTTATATTAATGACAAGCTGTGCTGTCTTTGTGTTTTATTTCCCCTTTAGATCAAACGTTTAGAGAGGCTGTCTGTCAGTAGTTCATGTCATTTGATTGGGGTTTTGGCAGTGGAGAGCTTGGTGGTGGTTTTGAAATGCAGCATTTCAGGAGAGTGACTGAAGAAAAGGTATGCAACAAGGCTGACTGAGCAATAAACAGAAATTTTGGGGACCAAATGGTGGGGATCAGAAGTTGATGATGTTTCTGCCACTTCTCTCTGTACAATCTTCTCTAAACCAGAAATCCTAGTTTTATGCCACTTCACCCACAAACTGAGTTAAAAAAATGACAAGAAGTTGGGAAGTGTGGGGAGAGAAGATGCTGAAGACATGTTAATGGATAAGGAAGGTAATGTTTGGAACAACAGAGAAAGGTGGGGCTGAGTAACAATGAAGAGAGCAAGGCAGATGATGGAATAGATGGAGAATCAAAGTCTTTGGGAAAGAGAAGTTGGTTTTTTGGGTCAGGAGGCTGCAAGCTCTGTATAGGAATGTGCTGCTTTGCTGTAATAGCTTGTTCTTGTGTAAATCACAGGGGAAACAGTTTGAATGGGCAAATAAATCAAAGGTGCTAAGAAGCTGTGGTTGTTCAAAGCCATTTAATAACACCCAGTATAAAGGAGACAGGCTGAGGCCAATTAAGATGAAAAATAACTGCGAGGCTATGGCAGTTGTGTGTCTGAAGCTAAGCAGTGGATGTCAATGGCTGCAACAGGATGGAAAAAGAGATTTCCTCTTTGACTGATGGGAAGAGTGAAGAAAGTGGGGAAAAGGTGTGTCCCCAGTCTATTTATAATTTTTTTTTTTTATTACATCTAATATATTTATGGTCTTTAGCCCAGAGGAGCCCTGAGGTCTCCTGTGTCCTACCACACTGACCGGTAAATATCCTTGTGCATCCATCCAAGCTGTCTCCCCTCTGACCCCTTCCTGTAATCTGCATGTTCTTTTTCCAAATCTTTTCCCACTAGTCTGCCTTGAACCAATGTGTTCATGTACAGAGCGTCCTGGGGACCAGATCACCTGCGGTTTTCATAAATTATTGCAGAGCAGCAGCACATGGAGGGGCTGACTCAGTATTTTCCTTGTGCCACTACAGATGTGAAGCAAATGAATAGAAATCGGCTGTTGCCATTCATTTCCTTTTTAAATTGCAAGAAAATAAACCTTTTTGGTGAGAGGAAACCTGAAACAGGTTACCTCCTGTTTTCTGTAGGAAAATGATTGACTGATGGAATCTCTCTCTGAATTATCTTTTAATGTTTGGGTAATTTTTGTTATAGCCTCTATAAAGCAGCAATTTCATTGAACCTGACCAGGTCATTTGGAAGACCTTCTGAAATAACTGTGATAAAACATCCAAAGTCAATATATTGGATGAGTGCTGAAGAAACCAAACAAAATCATTTAAATCAGCTCATTACAGCAGGGTGAGGATTATCTGTGAAAAAAAAAAAAAAAATCTTAACAAAAAACAGTGGGATAAAATGTGCTGTATCACTCCTGCTTGTCTCCCTGCCTACCAGCCTACATTTGATACCTATCTATAGCTGCTATTAAAAAAAAAAATCAGTTACTTACAGTTCGAGAATGACAAAAAGCTTGATTTGATTATAAAAGCTGAGCAGCTTGGGGATAATTCAGGCATGTGAATGGATATTGCTGGATGCCCAAGTTACTTCTGGTGAGAAGAAAGTGCAGGTTTCTGACTCCCATGGAAATCTCCACTTTTCCCCAGGCTAGGTCTGACAGGGAAGACTGCCAGCCATCATCTGTACTCATCATCCTAGGCAAGAACCAGACTTTAAGTCACTCCTCAACATCTTATGCTGACTGATGCACTCATTTTCAAATGAAAGTCACTTCTCCCATTTTTGATGGAAATGAAAAGGTTAACCCTGGTACAAATAGGAGCCTTCATCCTGCTGTATCAGTGCCTGTAAAGAATTTTGAATATGCACCAGTTGCAGTTGTAACACAAAACTGCATCATCTGTAACGAAAAAGAGCAAATACTTCACTTGATGAGCTCTATGCTTTGTTATAAAGAGAAGTACCTTCATATTTACCAAAGAAGAGATGATCTTTATCACTGGAGTAAATGACTAGGGAGGGGTATGGCTGAATTCATTTGCTATGTGCAATTCATGTCTCTATAAGGCTTCATCTGAGCATAGGGAGGAAGATAAAAATCTCCAAGGTACATCTTAACACAGGGCAAAAAGAAAGTGGCAATGCTGAAAGGAGAGCTATGTGTGGCACTTTCCACTGGGCCCTGGTGCACAGCCTGCCCTGGAGCAAGGAGTACTGTGGGTTATGTTTGTGGGAGCTGTGGGGGAGTTACTGGCAGTAGATAGAAGACATGACCTCAGAATTGTGTTAATGTCAAGAAGATGGAGGGGATCATGACCAGTACATGGAAGAGCATTCATGAAGTGTTTTCCAGTGAGCTGAGTAAACAAAACCACACAGCTCCTGAAGTTTGGTCCCTGGTTTTGTCTGCATGGGAAACCGTGGTGGCCTCTGTGCCAGCCTTTGTGTTGCCCTGCCAGCATCAACCAGCCAGTCCCAGCCAGCAGTAGGAAATGCACAGGAATGTTTCAAACAGGTTATCAGTCTGTCTCTTAGGTTATCACAGATCAGATCTGTGGACCTGGAGGTAATTTTTTCCTAACAGGTCAGTCCATGTTTTCACTGGCTTGTGTATCTGCACACCCAACCCCAAGAATGAGGAAAAAAAATACAGTTGTTATTCAAAGGCCACAATAAAACCTAATTTGCTTACCCATAGCTCTGTTGGCACTCACACTCTAAGAGGGGCTCAAAGCGTTTCAGAACTCATAAAGTAATAAACATAAGTAATAAAATATATTCATAATAGAGCTGGAAAATATATGAGTAGTCTCAACCTGATGTAATTGAAAATGGATTTAGCTAACTCAGACTCTGAACAGTAAACTTATTCTGTAGATGCTTTAAGCTATTTGTATCGCTGAGTGAATTTCCAAAAACTCAGCCCTCAAATTTCCTGTTTTGTACAATTTATGATCTTAGTTTGATTTTTCTTCTTTTTTTTTTTCTTTTTTTTTTTTTTTTCCCTCTCCCCTGGCTGTGGTAGTGGGTGAGAACAGCCTGATTGTGCAGGTTAGAAGGTGTAAAAGCCACCTCTAGAATTCTCAGCTTCAAATGATGTCAAATGAAGCAATAATAAAATCCCAGTTGGGGCTTTCTGATGTTCTCTGTTATATACTCCCCTCTTCAGTTAGTTTTAACTTTGATAACTCTATTTATCTGGCAATTTCCTTTACTCTTTGCCTCTGATTGAATTATTTTGAAAAGCTAGAGTAAAATGAAGATTACTGCCTCAGGAAAAAAGATGGCAGAATAGCTGTGGCCTGATTATCCCTTTTCTCAGCCAATCAGCTCTGGCATAGGCAATTTCTATTTGGCATTTGTCCTCGCTGCCAGCTTAAGTGTTGACTTCAAGTACTGGGTTTAAAGGGGAGGGAGGTGAGTAGGTAAAGGAAGGTTGTCTACTTTAAGTTTACTCATTCAGGTGAAAGTCACAATGACTTCTCTAGATCTTAAAACTGATGGAAGCTTTATTTTGTTTAGTGGGATTTGGTATGGAATCTCATTTTTTCTCTTATCCTTCTTATTAAAAGTAGGTCCCTAGGGCTGAAGCTCCCTAGATGTGCTCTGACAGAATGTAGCATGCATGGGGGAGGTTAAACCATACACTTGACACTGCCACTCTGGTATGATGCCTGACAGCTCATTTGGAGAATTTGTATCTCTTGATCCCAGGAGCTTTTAGAAGAAAGAAAAAGAAAAAACAAACCAACAAATCCCAGAGGTTTCTGGAAGTCTTATCTGTTCTTCTGGCAAGTGCAGATCCTTCTGCTTTCAGAAAAACCTTGCTCTCCTGTGACTTTTCTGATAAGGCTGTTCCTGGAGCACAGTGTCTCTATCAGCTCTTATCACAGCATCAGTGGGTGGACCTGGTGTCAGTAATGTTGTGGTCAATCGTCCTTGCCCAGGATTATCTACCAGTTAAAATTAAACTGCCAAATCCCAGCCCAGTCTGCTTCCCCTTATCGCCAGAGTTCCCTGAAAGCTTCCTTGCGTGCTGGGCTCCAGCAACCCACAGCTTTCAGGCTGTTTCACAATTATAGATACACAGCTCAAGGATTAGCTTGTTACTCTGGAAGGCTTTTGCTTTGTGTGTTTGCAGACAAGTATTCCATCTTGCATTAAATAACGATCAGCCTTAAGCTGACTGGCAGTTTATGGTGTTATTTGTTGGGGGATGAAAGTCTTGAGCATTGTTTGTGAGTAAGATTTGTATTTTTATTCAAATTCTTGCCAGGGACCAACGAATTCAGTGGGCTCTCCAAAGCTAAAAATGAAATAAAATTTACCATCACCTCCTTCTTCCTCTAGATCCTTCATCCATTGTGTATTACTTTTGTTAAATGCCAAAAAAAAAAAGTTCATCGCATGTGCTGTTGTTTTTCAGTGATTTCACCTGTCGTGGCAATTGGCACCTGTGTCTCTGGAGGCTGCAAGATAGGAATTGGAGCAGTATTTTAGCACACTCAGACAGCAAATCTGGGAGCCATCCTCTGAGCTGTGCATTGTTATTCTGCACCCTGCCTGCTGTGGAGAGCTCACGATTTGGGGGAGGAACACAAAAACAATATAGGCAGCTGGGCACTCTAAAGCCATTGTGGTGTTCTGACAATGGTACCCTTTTCTTTGAGTGTTGCTGTAGATTGTAGCTGTTCTCCTGCTGTGTTCCTTTCATAATTGCCAATTAAATAGGCATCTTAAATTCAATTTATCCCTGGTCTAACTTCTTCTGTGTAAGCCAAGGAAAACTGGGTTAGCATTTGGCAATGCAGGTATGTTTTAGGAACAGCAGATTTAGCTTGGGGAAGAAATATTGATGTATATGTGGTAAGTTGGGTAATTTTGTCCTCTAGCACAGTTTCCTGAAAGAGATGCAACAAGGTTCGTAATTGAATTGATTGAATAATAAATGATACATTCCCCTACTGCAAAGCAGGCAACACTTCCAGTCTGTGAATCTTCTGTGGATATGAACGGTGAGACTGTAAATAATGCATGACAGGGGGCAGTTATTTCTCCCTAGGGACTGCTGCTCCCAGTGTCAGCAGCTTGAAGAGGAAACTAGAGGTAAATGAAAGCTTCTTTAAAGTTTGTTTTGTCTTTTTCTTGTTGCTTTATTGCTGAATTTCTTCATAGGAACTTTCTCCAGACCTTCTTGCTTCCAGCTGTGGTTTTAAAGATCTGCTACACCTGTCCACAGCACGCAGAGAAAGGCTCCAGGTTGATCAGGCTTTGTCAGCTTATCAGCAAAAGTTGCAAAGGATCCTCCTTATATACCTTTCTATATGGGTTTGATTTGTAATTTTTTCTTCTTTCATGGTCATTTAAGTAGGCTGTAGTAAACCCAGTATTTAATTAACGCTAGGGCCCATATATAAAACAATATGCAAAGTGCATTACCAAGTTTTCAAATCTGGACGCTACGTTTCAGTCTTTGAGTTGAGACCAGAGACACTGTCCCCACCCCCAACTGTCTGCAGGGTCACTTTGTGCAGCTGGAGGTGAAGCCAGTAAAGTGTCTGACCACTTCTGGCCAGAGCTGCTGTCAAAATAAACATTCAAGGATGAGCTTGGAGCTTGATGTTGAAATTGCTGTAAGCTCATCTCCAGGTGCTCAGGAGAACATTATTAAGTCTTTGCATGCTGGTAGGTTTGCCAGAAGGCATCCAGCAAGCTGTAGCCTGTATGGCCGGGCAGATGGATTCTCTGCGTCATCAGGTCTCTTCAGCAGAAAAGGTGCCACATTAAGGTGACACAGTCCTTGTGTGCTTAAACAGTTGACAACTGAAGCAAGATGTCTTGTTATGCTTGGTAGCTGCTATTTTGCATTTCTGTCCAGAGCTGGGATGTGCAGTTGGGTGGAGATGGCAAAAGATACTGCTGGGACTGTCGCTAATTCCAGCCCTAGGTCTTTGCTTACCTAGTATATGTCACTTAATGAACATTCTGCATCACTTGAACATATGGTAGACAAAACACTCCATCATTTCTTAAATGTAATTCTGTTTTAGGATGAAGCTTGGAAGCTTTTAATCTTTAGGTTTGAGTTGTGCTTCAGGTTAATAGCTCAATTAGTTGCTAATGGCCAGTGCATAGATACCCAGGAGTGATGAAACTCCATTTGGCTCTAGTGCTGTCAGAGCTGCCAAGTTCTGCCCTGTGTCCAGTGAGCTCTGCAGTGGTTGAGGGTTCTGCAGATTCACTTTGAAATAACTTTGGTCTGAATCTTTGAATCTGAACACAGGTTTTGATTTTCAGTTGTTGTGTCCCTCATTTTGCCCATTACCTAACAGTGGCTGTGTTGCTTTTTGCAGACGATGGGAAGCTGTCCCTGGAGGAGTTCCAGGCCTTTTTTTCTGATGGGACACTCAATGAAGAAGAACTTGAGAAGCTCTTTCATACCATTGACTCGGACAACACCAAGTAAGTTCCCTGTGCTGACACCCCGTTTCCCAAAGCTGTTGGATCACAGTATTAACATGCAGAGACAGTGCTGCTCTGGAGAGCCAAGCACCACAAAGGCTGCCGGAGTGCAGCTCACTTGGCAAAACTGCAAAATTTCCATTTCTGCTTGGTTTGTGTCTCGCTTTGATGACCACTATGACTACTTTTGTCTTGGTATTTTTTTTTTTTTTCAGGACAAAAGGACATGGACTCAATTTGTGCTAGGATAGGGTTAGTTTCAACATTAGGAAAAATTTCTTCCCTAAAGGTTGTCAAGGGCTGGCCAAGGCTGCCCAGAGTAGTGTTGGCATCCTCATTCCTGGAGGAGTTTCAAAGTCATTGAGATGTGGTGCTGAGGGACATGGGTTAGTGGTGCCCTGGCAGTGCTGGGTTAATGGACTCAATAATCTTAAAGGTCTTTTTAACCAAAATTATTCTATGATTCTGTGAGTATTTAGTACAACCTGATCTTCATGGCATCTGAAATGATGCTCAGTTTTACTCATGAGGGCATTTAAATGGCCCTTCAGTTTTTCCACTTTATCTAAAAGCTCGTTTGCTCTACAAGTCAACTGTGTGAATTTCTGTAAGCTTAGTCCTACCCAGCTCTTGTACACAAACAATCTGGAATGGTCTGAGGTCTTGTCTCTTTGTAATCTCTCTGTATCCCCTGCACTTGGATCATTCTTGCTTTTCCTCCCATCCAAAGCATCCCCTGGTGCACTGATTACTTCTAGCACTTAATAAAAATAAGTCCCCTTCTCTTCAAGGTGGAATTCATCTGTTTGTAGGCCATCCCAAGCACTTTCATCCACTGTCATGGGTGCTTTGCCTCCTCTCTGATCCCAGAAGCTTGATGTAGTTCAAATCTGCCCACACAAAGCCTGGGTAAGGCAGCAAGGGGACTGATTTGTGAGCACCACTGCACTGTCTGTGTTGCAGCTGCAACAGCAGCAGGGAAAAGCAGTGTCTGAGGAGGGCTCTAGGTGTGCTTTAGTCTGACATTACATCAAAGTTGAAACTAAATCTGGCATCTGACTGCTCTCACTGAGATTCAAATTTTTTCAGGCTGCACCAAGCTGTCAAAGTGACAAATTCATTAGCAGTTGATGTTTTCTTCCCTTTTGCCTGCCTTTGCCACCTCTCTCTCAGCATCCCTTCTGACAAAGCCTTTGGTGAGGTCTGAGGTGTTTGTATGAGCCCTCTGTCAAGTGTCTGGCACTGGCAACATTCAGGATCAGCATGAAGCTCTCCAGGGCCCCATGAGGAAGCCCCCCATGCCAGCTGCTAGCAATGGTGCTGGGCACCAGCATGAAGGACACAGCCTACTTGTAGGTTTTTTCTTTCCAAGAGGAACTTGTCTTCAGAAGCCAGAGCAGCTCAGGCCATTTGGAAGTACAAATGAAAGCCATCTTTGAGTCACATTCCTGAGTGGTTCCTATTCCTCTAGAGAGAAATAATCTGTCCAAAAAGCAGATTAAAAGATAATCCAATTTCAAATGAGAAGTCTTTCAGCAAGCACTTTAAAAAAATAGTCTGGTTAATGATAAAGCTTTCTGGCAACAGGTAGATTGAGTCTTGCCTGTGAGTGGTGTGTGTGCTTTGCCACCCATCCAAAAGATCCCTTGGAAAGCAGTGATTTCTCTAGAGTGTGCTGGCACCAAAGCAGTGTCTGTAAAACTCATCAGCCCAGTACTGGGGCTGCTGCTGAAGACATTTCTGAAAGCAAAGTTCATATGAGATTCTTCAAATCCTGTCTTTCCAGTGTGTGTACTTCCCAAAGTTTATTCCGAGATCAGAAATACCACAGACCAGCTTGGTGTATGTTATTTGCTGAATAATTAATCAAAGGAAATTAAGTGATCATGTTACTAACATTTGCTGGGAATGATCCATCCCTTCTGAAAGTTCCTCTTCAGTAGATACTTGATCATATAGAATCGTTTGGGTTGGAAGGGACCTTAAAAATCATCTCATTCCAACCCCACTGCCATGACCATGGGCAGGGATACCTCCCACTAGACCAGTTTGCTTATGCTTTGTGGCTCTATCTATCGAGCTCCAGGTGATGCTCCTGGGTGGGCCCTTTATGGGTTCTGTTACTTGGGTGCTCACCTCCTCTGTTATGAAATAATTGATAGCAGTGCCTGAGCTGATCAACTCTCATCTGGCCTTGAAAAAGATGCAGACAGCTGATGTGTAACCCAGAGTGTATGAGCTTGATGTGTGGATATTTATTTCTTCAGGCCTTCCTGAAGCAGTAAATTGGACTGCAGCTGATTTTTGCTTGGAAACTGTAGAGAACCTGCAGCTTACTCTGAGTCTTTGTAAGGGGTATCTTCTAAACTGGACAGAGAGAAAATGTGCCATTTCTAAATGTCATGCAACAGTGCTGCTGGCAAGGGGGGGTCTTGCTGAGCAGTTCCTGAGCATGGCAAGATTTCCCACAATTCAGTAGTATTTTGCTTTTGCCAGGCTGGCTCGTTCCAGTCATCAATACCCGTTAGGGACCAATACTGCACAGAGCAGTGTAGCATCTGCTGTTCTTGGCTGGAAGAAAAAGCAATGAGTTGATCATCCTTCCAAGTTAAATCCTGGCATGAAAATGGTACTTGTTTATTGATTTGGAAAGCATAGACACCTACAGCAAAAATTATGAAGTTGGGGGAAGAATACAGTCCTCACTTTTTTTTATCAGCAAGAGATCTCAGTCTCCAGAAAAACCTGTTTCAGAGCTGGGCTTTCTTCTGAAAAAATGCTTTTCACTATGCAATGGGTGGTTTACTTGAGTGCAGTGTTGCATCTAGTACTGTCCTTCAAGTTGTGTGTGTGCTCATCACCTCTCCTTGTATTTTGGTTTTCCTCAAAATCAACAGGTGAGTCTGTATGAGGTAGGGCAGGAAGGCTGCTGCCTCCAGGCTCCAGAATGTCTGAGTGGGGTTGTAATTCTGAACACTGCTACCACTAAGCAAGAGGAATAGAGAGGAGACCTTTCATTTTTTTCCATTTTAGAGGACAACATAGGAATGATATTAGCTTTATATTTCTAAAATGCTGTTTTAAATGACAATTATTTGCTATTTGATAGAAATTTATTTTTAAGTCTGGCTTTTGATACTCCATTTTATCTCTGTTTTTCTCCTACTGCCCACCATGTTTCTTTAGTGTACAAACCAATATTTGCTACTGAAATTACATTGCAGCTAGAATAAAAAATGAAGATAATTATGTTCCTGCTGATTATTAATAATTGCTGTTACCAGCTGAATTAAAAAATGTGGATTTGATTTCCTGGAATATTTTTAGGAGCAGGGAACTGCCTTAGTGGAGTAGATGAAATTAATGTCTTCATCAGTTTCTTGACTAGCTTTACTGAGGAAGACAGTGGAAAGGAGAAAAGTTGGGCAGACGAGTGGGAAAATGAGGTTGGCTATGGATGCAGGAGTATCTGTGTTGCTGTGAGTAGTCAGTTGTGATGTGCTGCAAGCTGGAGGAGTTTGTGCTTTAGTCTTGGCAGGGAAACACCTTGTTGACAGCAAGGTGTGGTTAGGAGGATGCTGAACTAAAATGAGATACCTCCAAAAATCCCAGGGTCATTAATGAGGCTTTTTCCTTTTTCTGACTGCCTGGAAAGTGTCTCTAGAATGTTAATGATATGGCATGCTGGGCATGGTCTCCAAACACCCACCTCAGTTTTCTTACCAGGTATCTCCATAAGAGAACCTGACATCTGTGGCAGGGTGTGAGGACCATTCTGTAAGTCCCATCATGGTTGGTTATTTCATCTGACAGCAGAAATGTGTGAAATGTGTCACCTATTTAAATCTTACTTTTTCTTTCTTTTTTCTTTTTTTTTTTTTTTTTTCCAAAATTACATTCACAAACCTGCTGTTGCCTAAAAATGATGATCAAGTGGTGTTTTTTTCTCTCTTGCTCACACTGACTGCCCTCCTGTCCTCCTTCCAACTGAAGCAGGAGGCAAAAGCAAAATGTTGCTAGGTGGGTTTGCATGAGTGGTTTTAGCTGCTATTTCAGGAGGTTTCAGCAGTGCTATATGGGGAGCTGCCTGAAGATTAATGGGGAAGGAATTATATGTTACTATTGATAGCAATGCTACTGGAATCACACAAATTATGTCTATGATATGTAAACACACATATTTTAATCTTATATATTTGGTTTAGAGGCAGAAGAGAGCTTTAGGAAGCATTAGACTGGAGTTCATCTGGGAAATCTTGTTTTCTTTGCAGAGTTATTGACACCTTTTCTTTTTTCTAACAACATGTATCAATTTTAAAAGGAAAAAGTCATTGCAAATGGAAAGTCAAACAAGTTTTAGAGTCACAAATGATCAGGTGAAACCCTTTTAAAATGTTATTGTGATACTGGATGAAACTTGCTTTGTGTGACCTACAGTTCCCCTCTTCTTCTAGCTCCCTGGGCCAGTACACCCAATCTGCATGTCCTCAGAATGAAGGAACATGTCTCAGTCCTTGTGAAAGTAGGAGGAGGTCAGATGTGGCTGTTGGCCAAGCAGATTTAGTCCTGGCAGGGGATTTTAAAAATTCCTTTTCTATCTCGTCCATTTTTCATAGAGGCAGAAGACAGTCCTTTGGGGAGAGCTCTGTTCACTGGAGCAGGACTTCTGCAATGAGCTGTGTACAGGTCCATTCACAAGGAGCCAAGAACATGGCATTAGCATTCTGCTTCCCTGTCATTTGTTATCTCTTCACTAGGCCTATAGCTATTCTTTTAATTGCCTCATTTTCCTCCCCCCCTCTCTCTAAATGAGCTCTTTTCTCCAGTGGCAAACACTAAAAAAGCTTGGAGTGTGCATGTAGCATAATTAACAGAAGCCGTATCTTTTCTCAGAAGCCCTTCACAGCTTCCCCAGACTGTCACTTTTGCTGGAGGATTGTGACAGATGGAGAACTGCAGATGATGGGCTTCTCCAGCCTGCACCGTGTTTGGCAGTGTGCCGGCTCCTGCCCAGTGTGGCCGTCACCTGGGGCAGTGCTCCAGAGGGGGGATGATGGGGGATGGATGGGAAAATCGATCATGTACTTTCAGATGCTGAGCCACACCATTCTTGGAAACGGAGACACCTTCCTCCCACAGTCCCTTGGCTGCTCAGATACCACAGGGAGCTGTAATATAAATTGGAGTAATTTGGAATTGCTGGGGGGTACAGTCAGAGCAACTAGCTGTGTTAGCCCCAGATCTAGGGGACACATGGCTGTGCAGGATACCCCTGAAGCAGGTTAACCATGCTGATGAACTTCTCTGCTTGTGCTAATTAGTCCCACCATGAAGCAGAGCATGTCAGCTTGGAAATCAGTGTGCCAACACAGCCACACTCCTTCCAGACATGGATTCAGCTCCAGACTTTCAAGTGACCTGCAGTGCCAGTGTGAACAGGGTGGGAGCTTTGGGCTGCTTTTGCAGGGATATGGGGCATAGCTGGCTCTACAAGGGGTGTTTAAATGGCTGCCACCCCAAACAGAGCTGCTGCTGGAACAACCTGCTGCCTGGGCAATGAGAGGCTGGCTGAGATAGGTCCAGTCGTGGGTTGGCATGGTGGGACAGCTGCTTCTCAGGGCTTGGCTGCAAGCACCACTTACTTAAGGTTGATGGAAGCAGAAAACAAATAAGGAGGGTCAAGTCTATAGTTCACTGGCCATTAATTGTGCAGGAGAAGCTATTAAGATCGTGTTAGTGCTAATGAAGGATATGAGCAGGAGTGAGGTGTCTCCTGTAATTGTGACTTGCTGGTTACAGTGTGTATTCTGAGCTGGAGGTGGGTGTGCAGAGCATTGGTGCCAGTGCCAAGACCTCCAAGGAAAAAGAGGGAGCCCAGCAGTCTCTGCTCCTCCTACCTGGCTTCCCCAAGCCCCTTCCTTCCCTAATTCAGCTGGGAGAAATCCTACCAGCTCATGTCTAATTTTGAGCCTCTGCAGACATCATTAGGATGTTTGCAGGGTCAGAAGCTCTCAAAATTGGGCTGGTATCTTGCACAGATTAATTTTGTTTCTCTGTTACTTTGATTGTGTTGATAATCAGAGAGCAAGATTGTTTTCTGTTAGGGTCTGTGCAAAATTTAATGCCTGTGGCTATGGAGCTTAATGCTTCATGATGGTGAGCAGCATGCCATAAGTGTGAGGAGATGCTGGCAGGGTGCTGCTGGTGCGTTGGGAGTCATGCTGTTCTCCATGAGAGGAACAAAAGGAAGATGTCTTGGTAGCTTCCCTGCAGTTCTCTGGCTTGATGGTCCCCTGATTTTGAAAATTCCTGGCTTTGTGTTGTGTAAGAGCAATGTGGCATCCTGGAGAGGTCAATGACAAAGGCAAAGGAGCTCAAAATCTGTTCCTGAGTGAACAGCAAACAGCTTGGAAGGAATCTTGATATATGCAATTAAAGCTACACCTTGTGCTCCATCTGATAATCTGGGTAGAAATGGAGCTTCGCAGAATCACAAGTGAACATGAGCTTCTTAAACACACTCATTCCAGCACACAACCCTGCTGCAGATCTGGACACCCTCAATGCCTTCATCTGTGAAGCAGCCAGCTGTGCTTCTGCTCCAGTAATTATTTTCCTCTGGTGGAAAAGGTCTGTTCCTGCTTTGTTTGGATACCAGTTCCCCCAGGCTTACCCTCTGAGATGCTTCACGTTCCCACAACCTATATTGGTTCTGGTGTCCTTTGGTGTGATGACACTCCACCTGATAGAGTCCACTGTGGGCTTTAGCTCATGCTGCCCACATTTTGCTCCAGGCTTCTCCAGTCCAGTCCTCTGAAAGTTGAACAGCAAGTACTTCCACTTCTTGGGCAAAGAACAATGATGATTAAATTGAGTATTTTTTTCCTTTTCCTTTTTTTTTTTTTTCTCTCCTCTCCTCCCCCTGCCTAATCTTGGCTATTTGCATTGCAAACCTGATTCAGTGGAGTGTTGGTTTTGTCTTGGAGGTGAAGCCCACCCTATAGAGATGGATGTGCCCATTGAAGCCAACTTAATTTTTGAATATTGAATGTTCTCAATTAGTTCTCTGGGAAACAAACTATGGATGGTACAATCAGCTGTGATTTTGATTAACTGATTCAAGAGACAGTTCTTGTCCCTTCTGAAAGGGACAAAATGATTGCACTACAATTATATGTCTGGCTCTAATTTCTGGCTCTTGAGAACATGGGCATTTAGTGGGTTTTCTTCTTTCTGTTTATGTAGAAGATGTTTGTTAAGTCCTAGCTTATTCTTCTCTGTGCCGACATGTCACTTAAATGAAAAGTAGAGCAGAGAATAGCATAAGTGAATAAATACTTTGTGCCAAAGCTGGTGCTTGGCAGATGCATGCTGATAGAGCTACAAAATATCTCAGTCTCACCAAAGAAAAGGGGCTTTTTTAAAAAAACCCCTCACTGGGAAGGTCATCGACAGAAACACAAAAGTGGAAAATCTGCCCAGAAACTTGCTTTAAAAAGAAAAAAAAAAAAAAATTGAGAACATTTTTCTATTTCTAATCATATTTCCCAGGTGTTTTCACAGGCAGCCTCTCAGCAGAGTCCCTGGAGGGAACTTGTTTAAAGCTGGCAGCAAGGAACTGGGAGCAGCGGGCTGGTGTTTGCTTTGGAGGGTGAGGTTTGAGGGGGGGTTATCTGTGCAAACAGAGCAGAGAAGTATCACACTGCAGGGTTTTCTAGCTGAGACTGGGGCTCAGCTTCTTATTTTTTGGATTACGCAGGGCCGTTCTGCATCAGAGATTTTCTGGGAATGGAAAGAGATCAAGATCTTGCATTAAAATAATAAAAGTGACTAAGATATTTAATTCCAATCAGCTGCTTCTCTTAAGTGAAGTAGGAGAGTTCAAAGAGACTGTAGCAGTTTGGTTTAAGCTGCAGTCTTACAAATTTTTATATGTATTTTTTCTGAATAATTGTGCATAAGATACCATGATCAAGCAGTTGATACGTCCAACTGCTGCTTGGTAGGCAGAGCAAGCTCTCTGCCTTGGGACTACATTTGGAGAGAGGGATTTTAGATCATTTTTCAGCAGCAGGAGGAAGCGAACACGTGAGAAACTAAGATATTGGGAAAATACAGGCAAGAGTACAGGAACTTCTTGTTTTACTATTCTTTTACTAGTTCCCTCCAGTTGTCACATATTGAAATCCTTACATTTGTTATGCTTATTTCTTCCTGTCCTGCAGACAACTGTGGTGAGAACCAAGATATCTGCAAAATCTAGGAGGAGGAAGTGGATTTAATTTTAACTCATTTTCTCAATGTCTTACCATTTGCTTCTGGCAATTAATAAATAATTCAGCTGAGCTCCAAGCAATTATTTTTTCCTTGTCTCTTTTGCAGTTCAATATCAGAGAGATTACAAATAGAAATCAGATTAGTACAGGCTTCTGTATCAAGTAGAAATAAGCAAAAAGTTAAATGTTCATTCATCTGTAAAGACCACTTCTGACTGATTCATGGTCTTGGCAGTCTGTGCAAAAAACCTGGGATGCCCTCTCCACTGAAATCAAAAGAGCTACAGTAACTATTCCAGCAATAGAGTTGATGTTAAGGAGCTGTCCAAATGCATCTCAAACAGCTTATACTTAAATTGTCTATCTGAAGGCTGATCAATTTGAGCAAGCCTGACAGCAAAATTTATGTGTTCTTAACTCAGCTGCAACTTCTCTATCTACTGTTTGTGAAATGCACATGTGAGATGAAGACTTGGGTTTAAAGCAGGATGCAGGCTCAGGCTTAAGATACTGGCTCTGACTGGGACCAGGATGACAACACTAAAGAATCCATTCAAAGTAACATGATGGAAATATCACTGGAAATCATGCTGCATTAAGTGGGGTTAGTGGAAATATCCTGAGAGCAAAGAGGTTGCCAGTCCCACCTCTTTGCTGGTCATGATGTGTACAGCCCATCCCTTGAGTATTAGGAGTCCCCGTTTTGCCTGGCACTGTCTGAGGAAAAATTAAATGAGGCCTGATATAACCCAGTGTATATACTGGGCCTGGGTATGTATATAATAATCAGCAACTTAATAAATGTGGAAGTGCTATCCCTCCCAGCAGGTAAGTTACTTGTAGGTTATAATTAAACCTGCCTTCTCTTTTCTTTGAGGTACTTGTGGGCAGTGATATTTTCAAGGTTGTCATTCTCCCCGCCCCACCAAGAAAAAAGAAATTGAGGGTTTAGCTGCAATTTTTTAAGGATCTGGCTCACTCAGAGATTTTCAAATGTTTAGTATGGTACTAAATGTCCATTTTATTTAAGGTGATGACTGTACTTTGGAACCAGCAGTTAGATTAAGCTCAATAAATCAGGGTGTTGAACTGATAGATTTTTTTCAGCATATCAGTTACACTGTAAACAGGCATTTTATTGTGTTGTCTTGTTTGAAGATTTTATGAGCATTTCAAGATATTTTCTTTTTCAGGTGCATGCCTAGAGGTTCTATTCACCTCTGACAAAGCAGAGAGGGATGTTGTTGATTATTTTTAATAGCCTGTGAAATGGCCTTAAAAGGTACAGAATGAGAGAGAGATGCAAGAGGAGTATGTCTAAGTCACTCTAATTTTCTTCCATGGGCAGAAACTCCATCCATTTTTGTTCTTAACATGCAGATCCTGGGTGGACCAATTGAATACAGAGGCAGGGGGAAAAAAATAAATCCCTTTGCCCAGAAATGAGTAACAGAAGGTTGTAGTGTCCCCAGCCTGCTTTGCAGAAGGCAGGTAGGGATAGCAGTAGTGGGACATCTCTGCCTCAGGCTTCTTCTGCACTCCACAGAGTTTGGGGATTTGATCAGCATTTTATGGTGTATCTTTGATGATAATTTATAGAAACACTAGGGTAAGAAGAGCAGAGTCTCACCAATGCTCAGCCTGGCTTACTGGCATTACCTGGCCCTCATCTCCTGAGCTGTGTGACAAAGCAAGATGGTCTAGCATCAGCTGACAGCCTGAAATGCCATATTTCAGTTGCTGATGAATGAACAAACAAATGTCTGGTACTCTGCAGGTGCCAGTTTATTGTCCCTGCCTTTTTTGAAAGTGACATTTATTTCTCTTTTAACTAGCAAGAGCTTCAAGTGTGTTTTCCAACAGCATTCAGACCATTTGTTTCATTTTTATCCACATTCAGTTGCTTATCTTGGTGCCCTTGATGATTAGAGCTGGCTGGTTTGTTCTGTCAAATACTTCACCGTTTATGTGATGTTGGTTTTGTTGTCTTGAAAGTACAAATGAAATAAAGCATCTGCTCTGCATCAGGGGTGGTTTGTAGCTTGGGACATCATGACGAGGTGGGAGAGGCACCCAGGGTCTTCACTGTGCTATTTGTGACCCATACCTTCAGCTGTAGGTAGGAAATGAGGTTGCATGGAGGCTGGCACAGGGCAGGCTGGCGTTGGGTGCCACCTGATGCTTCCTGAACGTCTGTGACTGCAGAATAAATCAGTATGCCAAGGAATTGAGGAGCTGAACTGGCCTTGAAATACAGCAGCAGATGAGAGTCTTGAGAAAATGAGAAACTAAGCCAATAACCCATTATGTTGTAATGGTCTCTATCTGTATGGAAGATATCAGTTCCTTGAAAGGAAACAGGACGCTGTGGGTTGTGTTGCAGAAAAACTGTATTACAAACAAGGGGTGTTTAACCCTTCCTGCCCTGACAAAGTGCCCATGCTGGTTTTATCAGCAAAACAAGGTATGTTGCTGTTAGCAGGCATTGTCACCAACCTGAGCCCCAGTGTGCATCCATGGGCCATGTGGAGGGGACTGAAGGGCTGGTGGGATCACTTAAGGGAGCTGGTTTGTCATTGAAGAAGAGTTTTCCCTTTGCCAAACACCAAATTCACACCAAAGCTTTTCCTCAAGGACCATGATACGTGTGAAACTGTGGTGGATGTAAGGGGCTCTGCCAGAAGAGCTGGGGAGGGATCCCAGCAACAGGGACAGGGTCACAGAGAGTAGAGGTCACTTGGGCTGCTGTGTCTCAGATTTGATGGTCTTGGACTTCAGAGATTCTATTTAACAAGTTTAATAGCCTCTTTGCATCGTTTTTATGAGGTTTATTACTGGTACAAGGAAAATGCAATTGTACTGTGGGTCATTGACTAGAGAAGAGACATCATCCTGTCATATCTCTAATTACCACTCACGCCGAGTGCTATGGCAACCGCCTTTCTGCACCACGCTGCCAGGCAGGACATCTGTGCTTGGGTATCTCAGGGTTTTTTGAGCAGATTCAGGTTTTTTTGGACCTGTTGCTCTGCAAAGTGTGCCACCCACCTGTGGGATTCAGGCTCATGACAAATCAATGAGTTAGTATTCAGTGTTAAATGTCTTTCCACCCCACCTTTTCCTTTGTAATCAGAGCTGGAATATCTGGAATAACAGACACCTTACTGCAGAGGTATGAAAGATGCTTCAAGCTGAACTTGGAGCACCTTCTGGTACTGTGGGAAGGATGCCAGTGAGCAGGTCTACTGGTAAACCCTATACCCTGGGCTCTGCAGTGGCTGTAAGGCCATATTGCACTTTGCTGAGGGTGTGACTATCCTGGGAGAGTCACCAGCCATGCCCAGGGGCTTCCACATGGAGGATAAGAAGAGAGTAAAGGTCTTCTGCTAGTCTTCCACATCATGAATCACTTAAAGGAGCATCTTTGGTGACACTGAAACCACTGTTGTGGTTATCTGAGATGCTTTTTGTCTCGTTTGGGCAGTGAGATCTCTTATTGCTGTTGCTCAGCCAGGAACCAGAACCTTGTGGTTTCTCTTTCTGCTGGCAGAGTAGATCCATCCTGGCTTACCTGTGTGACACTGCAGCAACTTCACAGGGACTTGTTGCCTAGGGAGGGAACAGCCTTGAAGCAGGATGAGCAAAGGAGGAATGGGTTTTATCTTGAGATTGCCAGATTTATTGTGCTTGTTTGTACTGAAGGTCAGTTCAGTTTACCTTGAAAAAAGTCCGTGTTTTGTGGATTGCTGGCTCATAATGAGGAGTCTGCTGCCCCAGTTCTCCAGAGCTATGTACACTGTGTAGAGAACACAGCTTTACATGCTAGCATTCCCAGCGAATAGTTGTTTATGGTTCAAAAACTGGATCTGGGCAGTGTCTGCATTGTGGGAATGCAGATGGCCTATCAAGGCATGGAGCCACAGAGAAAGCTGTATGAAAATATTAATATTCAGTGGGTCTGAATATGGTTTTGCTGTGCAGCTCCATTGCTGTTCATCTTCGGTCTTGCTGAGCATTGTTAGCCATGGTGGCCATGTGGTATGGAAAAGGAAAACCATCCCTAGCTTAGTCATCATCTGCCTAAACCCCAGGGAAGGCTGTGCAAGGAGCAGGAAGGGGTTTCACCCTGCGTAAACTCATCCTGGGGGACACTAGACTTGAGCTTTCAAATTGGTGAACAAAAATCCTGCTGATAACAAGGGCAAGTAGAGGAGAGAGATTGTGTCCCAGAGTACCTAGAGTCTGTTACAATCCCAAATTACACACCATAGGTGAAGAAGCCCTTTGTAATAGGAAATCTTTATGTGAAAACTTAATGCAAAATCCTCCTTTTGCTTCTCTCTGTTTCTGGGCAATTCTTTGTCCCTATTTTTTTTTCTTTTCTCTGTGGTACCAGCACATCAGAGGAAAACATGATTCACTGCTGGGCTTTCAGACCCCCCCCCTACTGCACTCCCCAAGTGCTCAGTGATGGAGCATGTGCTGAGGGTATAATAAAGATATTGGGTTTACTTTGGCAAAAGCAAAATTTCTTTCCCTTTCAGGAGCCCCCGTGGGAGCTGTTCCCTATAGGTGTTTTAATGTAAATCATTGTGCTCCAGTGCTGGAAGTGTCCCATTTACATGGTGATCCATCCAGACTGTGCAAAGCTGCACCTGGTTTCATGTAACATGGATTTTGGGGGAAAATCTCTGTCTGGAGTTTATCAGCTTGTGCAGTGGGCTCTCCTCTATTGACTCTGGGTGTTTAAATAGGCAGCACTCCCTGCCCTGCTGGAAAAAAAAGCAGAGCTGAATGAAAAATACCTACTGGGTTATTGAAGTGCCAATGCTCAGTCTGTTTATGGGTTGTACTGAATCTTGTGCAGGGTGAGTGTGCTCTGCCAGTACATGCACCTTGGAATTATTCCTGCTGAAGCACCCTGCAAAATGCATTTCAAATTTATTTCATGCAGGAAACAGGGTCATTTGGCAGGAGATTAAGACCATCCTTTAAAGTAAGAGCCAGATGGGCACCAGAGCCCTGACTTGCCACAGCTAAGGAAATTAAAGCCAAAGCTGACATATGTTATGAATACTTTTCTGCCTATGTCATTTGAAGCTGCAGCTGTCTGGATGCTCTTCTGGTTGTGGACAATCTTGGCATATGGTTTATGCTCTTGTTGCATATGGTACCTCGAATTTTGCAAGTTCTTTTTCCTTCATACCCTAAGAGTGGATGTTGTTTCATTTTGTTTCGTTTTGTTTTTTTATTTTTTATAGCAAGTAGGTAGGTGAAGGTGGTGCTTGGGTAGCTCTCAGGAAGGATTTAGCAGGGTTCTCCAGAAGACTATGATAAAGGGCTTTGAAAGTTGTTTAGTTCCTTAGAATTAAAGTCATTGAGCTCCTGGCTGCCATCCGATATTTTGATATTTCTCATGCTCTGCCTGGAATAATTCCTTTCAATCTGGGGTTTGTGTAAAAATGTTTCTTTAAGTTCAGAAACTAATGATCAAGAGTGACCATCTGTGGCCCCTTAGTAGGCATCTGGATGTACATTTTCCACTTCTGAGGTGCTGAGATAACACGGTACTGTTGATGCTGGGACTAGAAGGCATATCATCAGATATAATAATACATTCCAGCTGCACATGTTGTTTTTTAGTCTTTACTAAATGAAAATTAGTTTTGCAGGTGTCTAATGCTAGAGGATAATTTGTTTCCGTGATCATTTGGAGCCTTGTAGCAAATCCGAAGCGGGGAATAGAAGACGGAAATAAAAGTAGAATGTGATTTCAGAAAGAAACCTCAATTTTCTGTGCTGGTGAAGCAACTAAGCCGTATATGGCTGCTGATGCAAACCTTTCATCTGCCCAAGAAAAAGGGTTGTTATCTTCAACTGAAGCTGATCAGGTGTTGAGTGGCATTTCAGTAGCACATCCAGGCAGCTATTTGCATGAGAAATACACTGTGAAGAAGAGACTTTGATGTATTTGCAACTACTAAAATCCCATTATGTTTTCGATTGTGCCACCCATTGGGAGACTCTGGGACACCTTGGCTGAGCTGGAACCCAAGAAAGGAATTTCACACTACACTCACACATTATCTTTTCTGTTCTGAGATAACTTTTCTTCTCTATAATTGAAGAGAAGCCTGGAGAAATGCAATGGGCTGCACTGAGCTAAAGAAAATAATCATGGTGGTAAATTTCCAGAAACATTTTTTTTTTTTCTGATACAAAATCCTGATTAGATTAAACAAAGTGTTGGGCTGATCAGTGTATTTGGAGCTTCTCACCTGGAGGTTACATGGGGGACCATCAATCCCCTAGATATCTGTCTGAAGGGATGCCATAGCTTGCGTTTGTAATTCCTGGGTTGTTGGCCACCCTGCTGCAGTGTGCTCTGTCTGGTGTTACCACCCTACCATTCCCCAGGAGAAAGTCTCAAAGATGGCAACATTTCAAGAAAGGCAGGTAGAGAAGGAAAAAAAAAAACTTGTAGGTGCTCTGGGCCTATGGAAGAGCAGCAGAAAGTCATCTATCCTCTGGATAATCTGCAATCAGGGACACAGCAAGGTGAAGAGGTAACTTCCCAGGGATCCTCATTAAGTCAGGCACTTATCAAATTGCATTTTAATGTTGGGTGGGGTTTTGGGGAGAAGAAGCATATGTCTCTGGAGCATGCAGGAGGCACAGAAGCTACTCTGGGAAGCCTACTCCTCTTGCTGGTCATGCAGCACTAATCACTCTGGGCAAATTCACTTTAGCCCACTGAGAGGATGCTCTCACAGCATGGTTGTTGCTCTTTAAACATCCGTGTATGAGGGAGGAGTATCACACTGTGAGGATTTTTCATATTCTTAGAAATAGTTGGATGTGAACCAGCAAGGAAAACAATTTCCCTATCACCAATATGTTCATCTGGTCAAATTATACCAGTGTATTTAAATGCTGGGTGGTGAGCAATCAACAGTCCTTTTGGTGGCCAAATTAGTTTATGGTTTGGACTCTGATATTTTAGAAGATGCTCTAGGTTGAGAGCTGAGCTCCCGTGTTTGGCCTGTATTCTGTCAGAGAAATTAGGTCCCAAGAGCAAATGGAGGATCTCCAAAGTATATCTTTGCCTTGGAAATTAATCTCTAAGGGTGCACATCCCCAGCAAGGTTGAGGATGCAAGGTTGTGCTGCTCCACATTACAGCTTCATTGGGTAGAAAATGATAAAAAAAGCCTGAAACTAAAAAGATATTTTATTGTAGTTTTTTATTGGTTGGTTTGGCTTTTTTCCTCCTAGTTTGAAAGAAAATCTTTTGTTCTGGAAAGAGATCAGATAGACATGGCCTCTACTCTACAGAAAAAAACCTGTATAACACAGATATCTTTAACAATTTCTCCATTTAAAGGTGCACTTAAACATAATTATATTCTGCTTAGTTAGTTGGGTTATTACTTCAATAAGTTATTTAATTAGTCATACTATTAATGTAAGAATGCTTAAAATAAAAAGCTAATTCACAGCCTAGTATTCTGGCAGCTGACTTTTTTTTTTTTTTCCCTGAAAAAAGGAGAATGACTTGTTGCAGTTTTTCTTTTTAATTTATTGTGGGTTATAGGAGTGTTTTGTAGGTGATGCTGATGTGAAAACTATTCCTGTTGCATGTGCCAGGGAGTCTTGTTTTATTTCCTGGGCTGGTGAGAGCTTTAATGAAAGACTGACCATGGTCCTCAGGTAGGCATGGGGCTGTTCTAGTGTTGGAAATGCATCTTCTGGGTTTCTTCCCCCTCCTGAATTTTCTCTGCCTGCGAGTTGGTGGGGCTCCATGTTAGTAATCACATACTGCCAAGAGATGTGTAGTGTTTGGTCAGGAGTTGGCTCTTTTGGGTAGCATTTCTGATCTTCATATTCAGTAGATTTGGGCATGAGAACCTCAAGTCAGGGAAACCAAGCTTGCCGCATCCCCAGTGGATTTTGTGGGATTCAGTGAAGTAACTCCCAGATTTGAGAGATGAGAAACCTCTGAGGGAATTCAGGGGGAAAGCTCATTTTGCGGACAGTTGCCTGTGTCTCCCGCACCTTCTGCTGGAGCTTGTGCCAGCATATTTGCTGCCAGCAGCTGCCACACCATGTATCCTGCACCATGAAGGTGTCTGAGACAAGAGATTACTTTTTTTTTTTGTACCGTGACAGACACCAGTTACTCAAAAGAGCATGTGATTCAGAACGTGCTTTTAAAGCATGAGGCAGGTTGGGTGACACCTCTCTGGCAGCTGCCATCTCACAGGATTGAGATGTTCATCTCCACCTCCAGTACCTGGCAGGTCCCACACCAGCTTAGGAGTGATGGTGAAGGGGAAACCAGTACCATCACCTGGGTTGCTGCTTTTGGGGAGAACCTGGGCACAGGTGGCACTGTGAATCTGGGGAATTTCATCCCCAGACATCACCAGTGAGTACATGTGTTTCTGCTTTGCTGTCATGTGCCTGGGGGATGGAATCATAGAATGGTTTACATTAGAAGGGACCTTAAGGATCATTTAGTTCCATATAGTGAAAGGTCAGCAGGGTCCGTGAGCTGCAGAAACTTGCATCTCTTAGTCAGAGCCTAAACAGAAAAACTCTTATATTAGTCTTTCTGCTAAAGCAGCAGCTCGCTTGATAATGCTGTTTGAGTGGAAAATGCAGCTTGTGCCCATCCTGCTGCCAAACACAGCCCCATGAGACTGCTCCACTTGCATGGGGTCTGAGTCTGCTGCAGAAGGCAGCAAGATTTCAGCTGAGATGAGATTTTTCTGTGTACTCCCTACAAAGGCAATGTGCATTTTGTCATCAATCCTCAATGACAGGGCTCAAGCATGGCCTTAATAGTGAAGGGCAATCCCAAATTAATGCTTTCCCACCATGTATCATCCCTTCAGAAGGCTATCCCATGGCCAGTAGTGAGTGAAAGCTGTGGGTCAGGGAGAGAGGGAAGAGCCCAGATACCACAGACTTGGGAGCAGGGCACTGGTGAGTGGTCTGGTGGATTTTGAGATCCAGGTCAGGGCTGTGGGAAGATGCTGCTAATGAAAACAGTATTGAAAACATATTTTTCTCTAATCTGCTTATGTTGACAGGTCAGACAGAGCAGTGATGAGTTTAGTTAAAGAAATAGCTTTCCAGGGTATAAATGGATTGATAAAATATAATTCTATTAAGAGATCATTCCGCTGCTTAATTGTGTGGGAATCTGAGGCACAAAGAGATTATCGGCAATCTTTATTTCCCAAGCAGGCTGTCTGTTGAGATGTCATTATGTAAACTAAATGTTTGTGTATTAAGAAGTAATTGTGAAATTCTGCCCAAAGGGAGGCCTGGGTGGGAACAGTTCACAGCCCCACGGAGGCTTTGCAAGGGCAGGACCAGGAAAATGGATCCATCTAGAAAAGTAAATTTTTATTCTGAGCAAATGGAAGCAAACACATTCCTGAGCTGCCTCAGGTGCGTTACCAGGGTGGATATTGGCAGAGGAGTTGCTGTGCTGAGAAGGCTGAGTCCCCAGTAGAACCAAGTCCATCCTCAGAGGGACTGCACAAGTCCCTGTTTCCCCCTTGAAGAATACCCAAAACACGGGAATTCATCCTACCAGGGTGGATGCTGATGAGGCAGAGGTGTGGGGGTGCCCTGAGTGGCACCAGTCTTCTCCTCAGGCTGTCCTTGCTGGTGGCTGGTGATACCTAGGGGGCACGTGATGCTACAGGTGGGTGTCTGGGGCTAAGCCTAAAGAAATCCTAACTGTACTCTTCATCTGTCCTTCATGTTAATATCCTTCTTCTCTCTTTTTTTTTTTTTTTTTTTTTTTTTTTCCTGCCTCCTCCTGTGCCTCATGTTTCCTCTCTTCCAGCAACGTGGACACCAAGGAGCTATGTGGTGAGTGCAGTCCCTCTCTCGGGGCAAAAGCAATTGTGAGGTGCACTTGCACTTTTGAGGGTTGCATGAAATGAATTACAAAGCTGGTGGATCTGTGGTACTGCAGATCTGGGGCGGTCTCAGCACTTCTGCTGCTCCACTTATTTCACAGGAAAATTGGCAAAACTTCTCTACATTTTCTTGCAACATGATGAGGGTCAGAGCTGAGCAGAGCACCTGGCTTCCCTTCAATAACAAGCCCAAATTTAATTTCAGGAGATGTCATGGCCTCCAGCTCTGCTCTGAAGTTCAATAAACCAGTATCCCTCTGCAATACCCATAACCTATTTCTCCTTAGGCAAAATCTGTGTTTTCCAGCAGAATGCCTAAGGCGTACACCACCTCTGCTGCACCTCCCATGGCTCGCAGAAATTACAGCCTGGAAAGAAAAGCTCTGATAAAGTTTTGACCTGTACCTTGGCCAGAAAGGGAATATTTCTTGCTGGGATTTGTCAAGGGCTTTGCCTCAACAGGAGGTGACTTTTGCACTGGGGTCCTGCTGCTCCCTTGGGTGTATTTCTCCATGGACACAAGGTGGGGTGAGATCAATCACAATCAGTGTGAGATCCTGCCTAGATGCATTATGAGCTGAATACCTGTCCTTGCCTTCAGTTTCTCATTTGCTTGCTGCTCTTCTAAATATTAGTTGAAACAAAACCTCATTTTGGCTAAATGGGATCTGTGGTCTCTCCCTTGAAATGAGTTGTGTGTTGTAAAATGTCAAGAGCATCTTAAAAGGGATTTCTTGGTCCCTGCAGTTCGCATGAGAAATTTAATGCATCTAAAACAGCACCAGGTAGCATCTTAAAAAGTTCTATATTTTCTTCTGCCAACAAATACAAGAGTCACTAGTACCTAGGCTAACTTAAATAAGATTGTGTAGCTCCACATCCCCAGAGGAGTCACTCCCAGTCATAGCTGGGAGTGCTTAATATGCCCAGAAAATGTGAGTACAGCAACCCAATTGTACCTGCTGCCTTTCAGTTTAAATGTAACACAGACACTGTGTGCAGCAGCACAAGATGTTCAGTAATGGAGGTGCACTCAACAAACAGGAGAGGCACAGAGACCTGTTGCAGGCTAACAGAGTGGTGGGTGATGGCTTTGCTGGGGAGAGGTGGGTGGGGGACACCCACCACATCTCCCACCAGCCCTGGGTTCCAGTGATGTTCATCTCCTGAGTGGTGATCCCACCATTTTTCATGGATGTGTAGAAGCCATGAGCAAGACCCATGTGGGATAACAAGAGCTGATCTCGGATGTCCAGGTGAATAAAAAAGGTTTAAAGAATATAACTTAATATTTTGGTTAGGACAACACCATTCTCCTCCCAGGTGCTCCATGGTCAGTCTTGAGAGCTATGCTCTGCCCACAGCAGCTCATTTCTCCAGAGATATATGGGGACAGCTTTTTATTTCAGAACTCACCAAAAAATCTTTTCCTTTAAGGTCTGCTCATTTTTTCTTTCCCAAGTAATAAGAATAACACAAATAAACACACTGCAGTGAGAATAAGCTGTTTGGCTTATTCTGGAACAGCAAACAGCTGCTGTCAATCATGCTGTGACATTCCAGTTTCTGCCAAAATCTTCTTCCCTTGGTTATGTTCTTGGGCTGTAAATAGACATAGGCACTTCTAATTAAGCCAAGAGAACCTAATTAGTGGGATTGTTTCCTGGAGTTCATATCTTGCTGCATTCCACAGAGATGTCACCTTGGTGTGAAGCTTCATGTCTCAGTGCTAAGGAGCAGCACCAGTGGCTTTTAATGAACAGCTTTTAACTGTCAACTGTGTCAACCACACAGAGAATGGGTGACTTCACATCTACCCTGCACACCTTGCCACCAGCCTCCACTTCTTTCTGTTTTCACTGTGAACAGAGGATTTCTCGACTCCCTCTCTAGGAGGGAGAGAGCAAAGTTGTGGTCAGATGCAGTAGACATGAACATCTGAAGTTATTTTCAATGGGAGCTACTGTGCTTTACATCTCTTTTTTACAGTGGTCCCAAACTTCATGGGAATTGCATTACTTCCTATCACTGCAGGACAAGTTGTGACTTTGGCTCAGGATACAGAATATAAAAATATACTTGAAACCATCCTCTCAGTTTTTTCTTTCCACCAATGAATAGACCTTGCTGTGTCATATAGCCTTGAAGTGTTAAGTTACATAAACACTTCCCATTATGTCCCTCTTTGTTTTCCCAGACTATTTTGCTGACCATATGGGAGACTATGAAGACGTCTTGGCCTCACTGGAGACCCTGAACCTGTCGATCCTGAAGGCGATGGACTACACCAAACGGGTGAGTCCTTCCTGTGCCTTGTGATTCACAGGCTTGGTGTGAACATGTCAAATGTTACCTTAACAGAGCATCTCCATCTGAAGGTCTTCATCCTATTCAGCAGTGTTGTCTCCTTGCGTTGTTTGTGTGGTAAGTGGATTATTGCAAACAATGTGACTACAGTGGTTTTTTTCATGTTAACAGCATGTGAATCTTGAAAAGCTTGACCTGATTGTGAACCAAGGTGCCAATGTAATGGGCAGTAGGTGGTGGCACAGAGGCTTTGTGGTAAAGCACTCTACCTTCTCAGCACCCTTCCCAAGTCTGACAGGCAGTCTTGGCTGTGACATGGCTTACACTCTGCATTGCCTGAACCATGAAGGGTGTCCATCTGTCTTCAGACAACATGGCTCTTGGGTCTCCTGAGTGGAATTTTGAATACATGAGATCTTATTAGTGTAATTGGGAGTGCTTTTGGAAAATTCAGACTATGTACATATGTTACATACATTTACACACCATTGCATAGAGCTGCCATGCTGGGTTGATGAACTCATGCCATCTTGAGTTCTAGAAATACGGGCACTCGTGTGCTCAGCTGCTGTGTGAAGAAACTAGAGGGCTGTGTGAAGGACTCCAGGGGAATCATGCAAGCACGAAACCCCAAACTTAATATCCTATTCTATATGTGCAGAGCACCCTTAGCTTCTTTAAAAATCCACCAGGTACTTTAATGCTACTTTTACTAATTGACAACTAGACAGTGGCACTGGTCAAGAAGCATATTGAAGTTTATTTATGAATACCTAGAAAATCTGAGCTGATGTACCAGATAAACATGACCACTGAGAGGTGCGTCATTCATCTGATATCTTACCAGGAGGAGACAAGTGTTTACAGAGCTCTTATTCCTTTGAAACTGTTTTCCTGTCCTTTCTATACCACTTAATAAAATAATTGGGCTGTATTGGTGATATTTATTGCCTCAGGATAATCAGTCCTTCTCCCACTTCCACCTTCAACTGTATTTGCATCTTTCTTTTGTGCTACAGTAAGAGGAAAACAGTTTTATTCTTCACTGGTGAGCACTGCGAACCAAGCCAAGGAGGGAGGTTTTGCTTTTTCCAAGCACCTGTAAGGACTTCCCAATTCAACTGTAACCCTCCTCTAAGTAATCCAAATTGAAATCTCCCACTTATCTCTGAAGCTAAAGTTGAAACTCAAATTAAAGATGTGGTAATGATAAGAAGTTTTAGCAGTTAGAAAGGGAAACAGCAAATTTCTTTCCCCTGTGGCTGCTGAGTAAAGAGTGATTTCTTTGCTTGGTTGAAATCCATCCTTTTGAATGTTTTTGAGGAGGGCAGCATGGAACATGAAGTCCCACATTTCGTATGTTGATATCTTGCCATAATAAAGACTAAAGTGTTTGGCTAAGCACTGATCTATCCAAAGTGATTGTGAACTTTTTTTATTAACATTATGAGAGGATAAATAAGTCAGGACAACAGTGATAGTTCATTTTTTTCTAATTACATTGCTGAATCTGTTCATGCCTCATTTTTATTCATTATTATGAAATTTTCAGGCATTCAGATGTGCCAACTATGTATTTTAAATACATATTAACATGCTAATAGATATCTCAGTAATTCACTCCAGCTTGCTATTTGTGATGCCTTCCTCCACTGCTTTTCAAATGTGACGTTAATATATATAACTAATTCATCCCAGTATTATGCAATGGTGGGTTATTCCTTATTTATAAATGAGGCATCTGAGTGTGTGGGTATTACCTGGCATAAGAACTCTGCAGGAGAGGCAGAATGGGTATTCATAACCCAAATCCATTGCCTTCATGTAAGCATCTTTGTTCCTCCTTGACTCAGCAACCTGTGGCAGGCTTCACCTGCCTTAATTGCAGTGGGTAAAGGTTATTTACCTAAACCTGAACTGGTCACCTCCATCATGAGCTTGTGGAGGGAACCAGAGAGATCCAGAGCGCTGGAAGCATCTTCCTCCTGTAGAAGGATGACAACTGGGGACTGATGTACTAGAGAGCAGTTCTGGAGAAAGAGACCTGGGGGTCCTGGTGGACAGGGGGATGACCATGAGCCAACAA